>PVKB01001523.1:0-231291 GCA_004027205.1 Ctenodactylus gundi
CTTTGGTAAGCTTACTAATCTTACTTCCAGACACTTACATACTTAGTGATGATATGAAATGGCCAGTCTGATATACAATTTTTTTTTTTGAGGTAAGCTTTTGCACTGTAGGCCAAGCTGGTCCTAATTCTCTATATAGTTCAGGCTGGACTTGAGCTCATGACAATCCTCTTGCCTCAGCCTCCGACGTGCTAGGATTACAGTTATAAACCTTTCGCATAGCTAATTTTTATGCAGTCTTGGGTAATAGAACCCGGAGCCTTGAGAGTGCTAGGCAAGTTCTCTAACCACTGTTATGCTCCCATCCCTAACATTTTGTTTTTGAGTTACTTCTTGGCCCAATGCATTTAGAAAAATCCTGCAGATCTTCTCCCTAAATGGCTAAAGCAAACACAACAAAGGAAGAACAAATGGAAGAACTGCTCTCCGAGTATACGTAGACACAGAGCTGCTAAGATTAGAGGCCTGGTGCAGCTGAAACCAGTGAGGCCCTGACCGTGCATCAAACAAGCTAGAAAATTCATTTCAAGTTTTGATTTCTGCCCACACCTTAAGCCCTCACCCTCTTCTGAGCTCTACCACATTTTCCATACGATATCATCACATTATCAAAATACATTTCAAATTGCATAATATTTCTCTCTCTCTCTCTCTCTCTCTCTCTCTCTCTCTCTCTCTCGGCAAACAAAGCAATTAAAAAGATAAAAGGAAGGGGCCAAGGTTGTAGCTCAGTTGTACAGCGCTTGCCTGGCACGTGCGAGGCCCTAGATTCAATCACTGGTACCAAAACAAACAAAAGACCACAAAAAAAGACAAAAAATAAATAAATAAAAGGAATTAATCCAGCTTTCAGTAAATGTGGCTTACCTTTTCTCCTTTCCGTCCCATGCTACCATAACCTGGATTGCCATAGTCACCCTATAATCAAAACATTTGATTGCAAACATCTCAGACTACACACAGAGTCAGGCTTATACATAAGAAGACGAAATGGCCAGGTCTTTGGTTTGATTAGTGGTACCTAGGATGTAAGATCCTCCCTCTGCACAGGCCACTGACATTTTGTGAGAGTGGTACTAAGTGCAACTGTGAACTGGGAATTATAATTACACCTACTCAAAGCCTTGCTATAAAGATTAAGAAAAAAAGATCAAGTGTGCTTCTTCATTAAAAGAAAGTAGTAGCATTACCTCTTTCAGATAACAACTGTATTTTAATACCTCAGTCCTAATCCATTTTCAGTTTTCTAGGCTAAAGTAAGAACTCTAAAATGCATTGGCTACTATCTGACCCTTGTAGAAGCCTTGAGCAATGAGCATAGGATAGAATGGCTTTCTGATGGGAGGGAAGGTGGGAAAAAGGTTATGGAGATGCTGCAGGTATGCTTTGTCTATTTTACCATTTGGTTTCAAGAAAAGGCCTGGCCATGATGGTCAGTACCTGGGAAATGGCCACCTTAGAAAAGCTGGCCAAGGAACTAATCCAAGATGAAGATGACATGATTGTTAATTTCTAGAATACTATGAAGCTCTGTTGGAATAGTACGCAACAGAACACTTCAGAGGTACAGTACCAAAATCTACCGATCTAAGAGATTCCAAGGGTCAGATCAGAGTAGCGATGAAACACAAACCTGTGGGCCTCGGGGACCAGGAAAGCCAACAGCTCCTTTCTCTCCCAGATATCCAGGTTCTCCCTGTTAATCAGAACACTGTAATGTGAGATTTTTTTTGTACCGAAAATTAGAAGTGATGCCACCAAGGCAACATCCAACTGCATTCATAGATATGACACGCAACATGGGTTTGTGTTTGTGTCTAGGACTGCATGCCTAACTGAGCAAGGCTGATTTATTGGTTAGTGCAAGTTGCCATCTTTGCAGCTCACTGTGTTGAAAACTTCTCACCATGAGTCAAGGAAGAAATTCTCTACAGTTAAAAATAAAATGAACAAAACTGTGTTCTATGAAGATCCATGAAAATCAACATTTCCTGCTAAGATGGCAGATGCACTAGTCCCACTGTAGGGGTTTGAGCGTGAACCGGGATAGCCAAGGAAGCAGGGCATCCCTGGCAACAGCTCCTGACTTCTGGCTACCCGCATCTACTGTGGGTAATAAATCAATTGCAGTATTGTCTTGGGGAACGGCCACCTACATGGGGAAATTAGCACAGGTTTACAAAGGAAGGTTAGTTTAAGAAATTGTTTTTAAAATCCAGCCTTGGAATACTTTTAGACTTACAGAAATATCATGAACATCACTGGATTCATTTATAACCCACAATTACTTTTCTCTACTGTTAACATTACATGTTAGTTGCATTCACAGGGAACATTTATTGTGACCAAGGCATCAATACCAATTTATTACTATTAACTAGAGCTCATACTCTATTGAGGTTTCCTAAGTTTTTACCTAATATTTCCTGTCTATTCCAAAATCTCACCTAGAATGCCACCTGTCTCATCTCACACACAGTAAATGTGAGTACTGCAAGTGGTTAGGTTTATTTAGACTGGGACAGTTTACCAGACTTTATTTAGTTTTGATGGCCTTGATAATTTTGAGGGGCATTGGTCGGGCATTTTTGTAGACCATCCCCCTATCTGGGATTTTCTTCATTATGAAACAAGGCTTAGGGTTAAGGTGAGTAGGTCACAGGGATAAAGTGCCACGTTCACCACAACATATCAGATGTGTTTACTAACCTAGAGGATAACCTTGGCCATCTGGGTACTGTAGAGTAGGTCGAGTTTCCTCACTGTCGAGTTACTCTCCACCTTCCTTCCCTTTTCTATTCTGTACTCATTGGAGGACAGAGGGTGGAAGTGCATGCAACCTACCCTTAAGGGTGGGAGTAGTAGAACCATTTTAAGAACAGTAAGTGTAATGTTACAAAAGGACAAGCGTCTACAATGTCGAACTCTGTTGTGAAACAGAATAGGAAGCGATCAGGAGATCATCTTCCCCATGAATGTCCTCTGAGAATTCCACAATCATCCAGCCTTCGTGTGAAAATGGAAATCCCTGGACCCTGCTGAGTTGACCAAGTTCAACAACACGTGCTTTAAAGTTAGCTTCTCATCTGATTCACATACACTCTGTAATTTAAAAACATCTGCTTGAAAAGCAAGTCACATAGCTTGGTCGAGGCCAGATACTTGATTATTTGTAGAGCCAGGCACAGAGCCCAGGATTAACTGCTGGGCTGCCTGCCTCCCTGGAAACTTTAAGCTAACCCTGTAAGGTTGGGGTGAGTTTTGGGATTTATTTCAGTTCTTAGTGAATCTAGATGTCTCTTAGTTCACACTGGAGCAGCCCAGAGGGCTTGGGTTTGCTGTGGGGCACACATCTCTTAAACTCTTGCCTCCCTCTTTAAAAGTTTCATTTATTAACAATAATTTCCATAAGCACACCTGCCTTGTTGGTGTCTATATCCTTCACACTCTCACCTCCATCCAGCTCCAGTGTCCTTCCACCTCTGCTATCTTCCTTTGGTCCCTTACGTCACACTCTCTGGAGAGTCTTCATTTCACACACAATAGACAGATCCACAAATTCTTCCTCACTGTCTCACCAGGGACAGCACCTTCCCTACAGCCCACTCCAGGTCAAGAAGGCAGCACTGGCTCTGTTTCAAATTTTCATTTCCTGACCATTGTGGCTGTACCACGGGCCTTGAAAATGTCATCTTTTAAAGCTGATCATCCTCATCATCCATGTATTTTATTATGCACTCCAACCAACTGTCTTGGCAATGCTCTCATACCTGCCCTTGCTAGCAGTGCTCTAAGCCAAAGTGAACTCTTTTTGCCTTGCTTTTGACCCATTCTTTATCAAGACACAACCCTAGCAGCCACCTTTCTACTCTTTCTTACGTTGTCCATCTGCTCCCTATCTTCTGACAGTAAACCTGCTTTCATCTCTCCTGTCATTGCAAACAAAAGCCCTGCCCCAAGCTTTAATAGACCTTGTCAGGATGAGTGAAATGTCTTTTTGTCTTCCAAAAAGGTGTCTTTTCTTCAGAGTAGCTTCCACCTTGGTGTCCAATTCTCCCTTACCTGCATGCAGTCTGTCTCCTTTTGTTTCCTCTCTCAATTTCTTTGCTTTCAGAACTCTTCTTTCAAGAGTCTCAGCAACCAGAAGTGATGGCTTCTTGGACACACTCCCTCCCTCTAACACACGCTACACTCTTCTTGGACTTTTACATTCGAAGGAGCTTTTTAAATTTATTTTCTGTCCTAACAATTCACCATCTTCTGTTTGCTGTTAAACTTCTTGCAAACAGGCATCACCAAGACATTTTTTTTTAAAAAAATCCAAATGGTTTTTAAACTTGCATTTCCATCTAGACCTCAAACCTTCCTCCAATAAATGATTCCCTTCATTCTCCAATCTGGTCTTCCCCATGGCCATCCCTCATCTGCAGTGGTGTTACCACTCATGCTAGAAGTTCCAAGACATCCAGCCCTCTCTCTCTGCATCAGTCCTTTTTTAGGTGCATGTACATATTGCATCTTGATCAGTTTTACTTTCTTTTCTCCTTCCCGCCCTCACACCTACCCCTCCCCACATTCCCTTTTCCTCTCCACAAAGTCCATCTTCCTATTTTTCCTCACTCTTCTACTTTTTGTCTTTTGGCTTTCTCATATTAAAGGAGCCATGCAATATTTAACCTCTGCCATCCATTTTGCTAAGCATGTTCGTGTCAAGGTGCAGCCCTTCTGGCCTTTGCTCTTAAGAGGTGTCAGCAAAGGTTTATGTGAATGGAGTAAAGAAATGAAAGAAAAACAGAGAGGAAAGAAAGGAGGGGAAAAGGGACAGATGCAGAGAGGCTAGAAAGAAGAAAAGAATGCCTGGCTGGAACAGCCCTCCTTTCCCGAGAGCCTTCAGCTTGGACTGGGTGTAGCTCCTCTGAGATACTGCTGCACTGGAATCCTTGACCTCATCTGGTCCACACCCATGTCCTTAGAGGTTGCTGGCTCTCTAAGAATCAAGCCAGGATTTAGGGGTAATGAGATGTGTTTTCCTTTGTGTTGAAAGGGTTCTGGCTAATACAACCAGATATAGTTCTCTTGAGTAGAAAAACCTCAACTTTGGGAGGTATAAAGAACACGACCTACTTTATATCCTTGGTGTCCCAAATGGCCTTGATTCCCTGCCTCTCCTCCAGGACCTGGGGGCCCCTGAAATAAAACAAAGATCACACATATAGCAAAATATAAAGCAATTTTCCCTTAAACATTTTGTGCCTTTCCTAAGACAAAAATGAACTTCACATGGGAGAAGAGTTATGGCTATACTGGTTCCTGCTCTGGAAAAAAGTATTGCAGCTGTCAAATAAAGACTAGTAAATAAAACTAATAAAGTAATTCATGCCAGATGTTGTCTAAGCGATTATGCTTCCTTGTGAGTTTCTTCCAGAGAGATTTCAGGGTCTCACTGTTTTGCTCTCAGAGCAGATGTTGCTGAAACATCTCACCATTTAAAAAAAGGCATTCCAAGTGACATCTGCCTTTACAAAATGCTTCCTACTGAAGGGAAGGAGTAGTCTTTTTTTTTTAGTTGTAAATTTATCTTTATTTGAAAATAATATGATTTGTACTTAGAAAGCTCAAGACATTTTACTACACACAATTAGCACAGGCTGGGAATTAGCCCAGTAGTGAAATGCTCCCCAACCATGCACCATATTCCTCTCTAGAGTCACAAATAAAACAAAAACAATTAGCAGATTGTTCAAGTGGTACAGGATAAATATTCAGAAATAGCTCTCAGAAACTGCTAACAAGTATAAAGTAAATAAATTTTAGAAAAACTTCTGGACAAGATGGTAGCTGAGTAACAGAACTGCTCAATGTCTCCTCATGGGCTCACTTTAAAAGCTGAGGTTATATTTTTATTTATTATTATTAAAAACTGCCTGTTCAACTTAGCTAGGAGAGGAAGGAGCATCTCATCAGTTGTAAAGAGGCCACAGGAAGGTCAGAAATGCTGAAGACAAATGAGAAGTGGATGAAAACAGCAGCCCAGGAAGCAGCCCCAAGCTGACTGTGAATGGCCATGAGCCACCCACATCTGCAGATGGAAGCAAGCCTGGAGCTGGGAACCTCAGACTTAGATAAGAGCAGATCTGGGAGATGTAGGAATTGACAGCAGCTGGTATCTCCGGCCTCCAGAAATGAGCCTGCAGGCAGTGCAAACTACAAACGCACTGTGAGCTTCCCTTAGAAAGGCCTCTCAGAACCTGGACCAGCTTTGGGAAAAGCAGCACTCAGCAGCCATAATAGGCAGTGACGTGTGCACGAGCCATTAAAAAAAGAGCCCAAGCCTGAACTGTTTAGCGTAAAAGAAGCCCCATATTGGACACATCAGAGTTTTTGGAGACACTCTTAAATACTACTCAGAAAAAAAAATTGTCACAAGAGACAATAGAGGAGAGGTAAAGACAGGCCACCAACCTTCTGAATGGCTTGGATGGTAGTGGGAGCACCTCAGGAGGCAAAGAGCCCATCCTAAGAGGAGGGAAGCCAGGACAGACAAGGTAGCTTTGCCGAGGGGGCTAGGTATGGGCAAGATACCTCAGAGGCCATCAGAAAGTTAGGTCCTACCTCACTGCCTACTCCCAGTACAGAACTCAGAAGACTTGAGGCTCCCTCAAGACATCCTTGGCTAGGTCTTCAAAGTGTAGTCCCTCAGCAACAGAAACATTAGAAGACAAGGCAATAAGACCCACATAGAAATCCCTGAGACCCCAGAAACTAATGTTGTGGGCCCTGAAAGAATGAAACTCAAAGGGAAAGAAGTCAAAGAGCAAGTAGACAAGTTGGTCCCTGTGAACAAGATACTCCTAAAGAAATGCAAGCAATGATCAGTAGGCTCAAGGAGGAATTTATTAAACAAATAGTGATCCTAATGAATATAAAGCTTTTCTGAGTACATAGAAGATACAAATGAAAAACTGGCTGAGGTAAATAAGGAAATGCAAGATATGAGAGAACATTTCAATAAAGAAGTGGAAATTTTGAAAAGAAATCTAGCTGAAACTCAGAACATAACAAATTCATGTGAAAGCAGGGGAAGTGTAGTCAAGCAGTGTGGGGACAGAATTTCAGACCCTGAGGACAAGGCTAAGAAAACAAATGGCATAATCAGGTACAACACCAACATTAAAAATGAGTAAAGTAGCTGGATACAACAGCTGATGGATGATTCAAAGAGGACCCACCTCAGAATTATGTGAGTGGAAGAAAGCAGAAGATAATACCAAAGGTATAAAGAATTTATTCACTGAAATCATGCAAGAAAATTCATCAAATCTGGGAAATAAAATTAATATTCATGTACAAGAAGCTTAGAGAACACCCAGTAACCTCCACCAAAAAAGAAGCTTGCTGTGACATATTATAATAAAAATGTCAGGAATTCAACATAGAGAATATTAAAAGCAGCAAGAGAAAAACAGACATTGTTTTACCAAGGAAAACCCAATGAAATTACCACAGATTTTTCAATGAAAACCTTAAAGACTAGGAGAGCCTAGAGCAAAAATCATTCAAGCTTAAAAAAAAAAGCTGGAAGAGTGGTTCAATGGTTAAAGCACTTGCTTAGCAAGCATTTAGGCAAGCGCTAAGTACCTGAGTTTGATTCCCCAGCACCACAGAAGCCAGGGTTAGCAGAGCATGCCTGTAATCCTAGTACTCAGGAGACTGAGGCAGAAGGATTGCTGTGAGTCCAAGGCCAGCCTGGGCTCCATAGTGAGTTAAGGACCAGCCTGGGCTACAGAGCAAAATCCCATCTCCAAGAAAAAAAAGAAAAAAAGAAAGCAAATGTCAACCCAGGATGCTGTAGCCAACAAAATTATTCTGAAAATTAAGGAGAAGTAAGAACTTTTCATAATCAAGAAACTCTAAAGAAATGTGCAACTACCAGCCCAGAATTGCAGAAAATACTTGAAGGAACCTTACAGAGGAAAGGAGACACAAGCAGTACCAAAGAGCATAGAGGAAAGGAAACATCTAAAGAGAAAGTGTAACAAAAAGAAAAAACAAAAACAAAAAAATAAACAACACTAGAAGAACAGGACAATATCATGATTCAGTAAAAATCTTACAATAATTACTATCAATGCTAACGGTCTTAACTCACAAATCAAAAGACACAGATTGGCACAGTGGCTCAAAAAACAAACCCGACACACTTCACCACAAAGAAGCACACAGACCAAAGGTAAAAGGGTAGAAACTAATACTACATGCTACTGGAGCCCAGAAACAAGCAGGAGTAGTTATACTATTCTCAGACACTACAGACTTCAAACCAAAACAGATTAGAAGAGACAAAGATGGTCCCTATATACTGGTTAAAAGAACAATCCAACAGAATTGCTCACAATTATAAGCATATATGTACCCAATTTGGGTAGTTCCATACCATGGAAGCTACTGGACATAAAAAGCCAAATAGGCCCCAATACAATCGCACTAAGGGACTTCAATACCTCACTTTCACAAGTAGGCAGGTCAACTGGACAGAAAAATCAACAAAGAAACATCAGAGCTAAATCACACCATTAACCAACTGGACTTACCAGATATCTACAGACTATTCTATCCAATGTCAACAGAATGCACCATTTGCTCAGGAGTACATGAGACTTTTTCCAAAATAGACTATATTCTTGAATATAAGACATGCTTAAATAAATACAAAAAATTGAAATCACTTCCTGCATACTTTCAGATCATATTGGAATAAAACTAGAAATCAACAGCAAAAGTACATGCAGAAACTATTCAAATACATGGAGATTAAATAATACTTTATTGAACAAGCAGTGGATCACAGAAGAAACCAAGAAAGAAATCGAGAACTTCCTAAAGAAAAATGACAGTGGAAGTACTTCACACCAGAATCTGTGGGACACAGCAAAAGCAGCACTGGGAAGAAACCCTCTAGATATGACTGCACGAATGAAAAAAACAGAGCTTCTCAAATTAACAATCTAATAATGCAGCTCAAAATCCTGGAGAAACAAGACAATCCAAAGTCAAAGGTAGTAGAAGGAAGGAAATGATAAGAATCAGAGTGGAGATCAATGAAATTGAAGCTAAAAAATAAATCCAGAAGATCAGTGAATCAAAGAGTTGGTTACAGGCAAATGAAAGAAGCTTGAGAACATCATGTTTAGTGAAGTGAGTCAGAAGCAGAAAGTGAAACATCGAATGGTCTCTCTGATATGAGAGTCCCAGATCACAACTATCTCATGGAACTTAAAACGAAAAACAAAGTGAAACAGGCTGGTAGGGTGGGGAGGGAGGGAGGGGTGGATATAGGGACAAAAGGAGAGTGGGAAAGTACTTGTTACCTTGACAAGATATGTAGGTGCACAAAATGCTAAACTTCATTGTAAACTTTAAATTTTGCACTTATACATATCAATAAAAGGGGGGGGGGAATTAAAAAAATAAAAAAAAACAAAGAGTTGGTTCTTCAAAATGATAAATAAGACTGATAAACCTCTAGCCAAACTCACTAAAAGAAGAAAAGGAAAAAATTCACATCAATGCAATTAGAAATGAAAAAGGTGAAATCACAACAGACACTGTTGAAATCCAGAGAATTATAAGAAACTACTTGAAAAACTATATTCCAACAAATTCATGAACTCAGAAGAAATGGCTCAATTCCTTGACACATATGATATAACAAAATTGAGCCAAGAATACATAGAAACCCTGAATAGAGAAATAGTCAGGAGCTATAGGAAAAAGTAAGAAGATGGACTTTGTGGAGAGGAAAAAAGAAAGTTGAGGGTGAGAGGGTGGGAAGGGGAAATGGTTACAATAGGTAAATAAACCAATAAATAAGTAAATCCCTAGTTACCAAAAGGAGAAAGAAAGCTCATAAGATAGGATAAACTTAAGAGGAAAAGGATCTTGAAGACCTTAGTGATGGCATAATAAAACGTGTACAGCTGAGTGAGCATAACTCACGTCTGTGTGGAGCCTCTGTGAGCTCTGATAGGCGTAAGTCATTCCAACATGCTAGTTCTGCCAGATGAGCATCAGGACTGGGCATTCTCAAGTCTCCATTTATGGACAACACATCAGCCTTCCTCTGTGCTTGACACTGGGGTCAGATTTTTCCTTCGGGATTTCTAGGCCTATGTCCAAAGAATTCTCTTTTGGTAACACTGTTTATGGGTACTTCTCCCCCCACCCCCCATTTTATTGATATGTATAAGTGCAAAATTTAAGGTTTACAATGAAGTTGAGCATTTTGTGCACATACGTAACTTGTCAAGGTGACAAGGATTTTTCCACTCGCCTTCTGCCCCTACCCCTACTCACCCCTCCATCCCTCCCCACCCTACTAACCTCCTTGGTTCATTTTGTTTTTCATTTTAAGTTCCATGGGATAGTTGTGATCTGGGTTTCTCATATCAGAGAGACCATTCCATGTTTCACCTTCTGCTTCTGACTCACTTCACTGAACAATTCCAACACCAATGAATTGAAATGATTTTCACAATATTCTTTCTGCTGCAATTTAAAACCAAATAAACCAATCTCTATGTAATAATCATGATACTTAATCATTTTGTTTGGAGGAGAATTGTGACATTAACCTTTCCACTTAAAAAATTAAACTTCCACTGTTCCTATTGATACTGGAGACTGAACCCAGGACTCTTGCTCTGAGCTATATTCCCAGCCCTCCCCCCTTTTTTGAGACAGGATCTCACTGAGTTGCCCATGCTGGGCTCAAATTTGAGGTCCTCCCACCTCGGCCTCCTAGAGGCTGGGACTGTAGGCCTGCACCACCAAATCCAGCTCCTGCTTTATCTTAGAAAAGCCTACATTTTCTCACCCTCTTGACAGTTTTGAAAGCAGTCTTCTTGAGTTTCACTTCTACTACCACAGAAAGCTTACTCCCAGGTTGGAACCAGTTGCCATTCTTCTGCCCTTACCTTTTTGAAGCCCACACACCTGAGCACTGAGACTTTTCCATTGCTACCACCATCTTCGTGGGCCCTCTCCAGTCTCTCTTCATTAACTGTCAAAGACACTCCTCTTTGTGCCTCCTACATGTCTATTCTGTGACCTTATTTTTCTCATTCCATCCCCTGTATTTGAATAGCATCCTCACTTCTATGTAATTAAACAATTCACCTCTAATCAGCCCAAATCACTCAACTGAACACCCAACTTACAGGTCAAAGTAGCTATTGAATATCCTGTAGGAGTTACCAAAAACAATCCCATTTTCCTTTAACCACACGTCTAGTCTCCCACTCTATTCTCAGGGGACCTTCCCTGTAGCTCACCTCTCCAAGCCCCTGAGCTTTTAATGTGGGCACCTCTCCATCTCAACTGCCCCCCTCGCCTTCCGACCCTTCTCTCAGTCTGCCCACAATCCTGACATCCCTGACCACAACCCAGCCTTTGCTCAATCTATTCTCCACAGTGATTTAAAATATCGGACTAATGCTGTTCCCTGTCTTGTCTGAAATTAGAATTCTAAGTAACTTTTAGACTTAAATTTAAGATCGGTTAAGAATGTAAAATTTCTCAAAATTTTGGTATTGCCTGCCTCTACAGCCAGGTCTTCTGCGACTACGTCAATCACTCTGCATATGTGCATTGAACCACCCAGATCGCCAAATCTTTGCCTTGTAGCTCCCTGCAGTCTCTTTGCTGGTTCATTTTGCCCAACAGGTAGAGGTTCAGTCTCTGCCTTCCAAAAAACAAATATGCATCACAGTTTCAGGAAGAATAGCTGGAATTCCTGACTTATTGATCTCACACTCATCTCATGAGTTGCTCTGCTTTGTAATTGTTAACTTATTTCCCTCTCTCACACAATAAAGACTAGATGGCACACTTCTTGAAAAGAGAGGTATGTCCCGACTTCATACATCTGGAGTACCACTTGGTACCAAGGACCCCTCAGTAAATCCATCTATTATCTATTATCTAGCCAGAATGACCCCAAAGAGGGAGGAAATAATGTGCTTAATGTCTTGGTTTTCCATATAAAATTTTCGTGATTCAGAAAGAAGAAAGACTCGAATTGTCCTTGATGACAAGGTAGATGAAAACTGAAAGTTTTGTCTATCAGCCCACTTTCTAGGTTTTCTGCAGACAATATGAATGCTGAAATGGAGGAAGTTCTGAGAGATTATTTTGTGTCATCACCCTAAGCACACACAAGCACAATGAGGAGTTAACTTTTCTCAAGATACCTCCAAAATATCACTTGGGTGGTCAATTACACGCAAGTTCCTGCCATTAACAAATCAGAACATGCCCACTTTTTTAAGCTTCAAAGGGGGGTTTGTAACTGACCGATTGAAGCTCAAGTTTCAGTGAACAGTTATCCAGATGAATTATCTACTCAGTTCTGCCAGTTGGGTTAAGATTATATTGTTTTTAACAACAACAACAACAACAACAACAACAACAAAATCCTTGCACTTTTAGATATTGGGTCAAAGTGTTTCCTAGATTTGACCTCAGGAACAGTCATAGAATATGGACAGAAGCTTAAAGCATTATAAGGAAAGGGCAGTTGCTAGAGGTCAGATCTTCACTTTTTGGTAATGACTGCCTTTTATTGAGATTTTATTCAGAACAAGGCACTATGTTAAGTGGTAGATAAATATAGTCTTCAATTCATAGAACAACACAGTGAGAAACACATTATTAAGCTTATTTACCAATCAAAAAATACATTCTTAAGACATTTGCCCCCAATTCACTTAGCTAATATGAGGATCAAATGGAAATTGTACTTAATTCTATGTGATCCTGAGGATTTAGGTCCCAAGTGCTCTGCTGTTGTGAGGTCTGCGTCTGAGACAGGAAGCCAAACTCATATAATTTGTGCCCCATCTCAGACCGGAACTCTAAAAATATGAGTCTTACCAAACCTGACGCAGGAGGTTGGGAGCAGAACAAACCTCCCCTGAACGGAAGTGGGCTGGAGGTCTTTGTCTCATGTTGAGAGTCTGTTACATAGACCTTGGCAACTACTAATTCTCTAATGTAAACGTGAGGACAGAAAGGAAGTGTTTAGGGTTCAAATACTGAAAAACATTGCCCTTTTCATCTTATCAACAGTGTCTGAACTAGGATTATGGAATCGGTGGGCATTGCCAGAGACACTTCAACTTTGAATAAAACTCGGAAGGCCAGCAGCAAAGGTGCAAACCTCACATGTAAAAGGAAACCTTATCACTCCTCATTTTTTATTTGCACAGTGTATAATCTAAAAAAAACTCACAAGCAACAAATATCAAATTGAGAAGAAACAGGGGATTAACTTTCAGCTTCTGTAAAAGTTAGATATGAGCCTTGTCCGAGGAAAAAAAAATCCCGAGACCAGAAAGTGGCCAATGTGAGGACAGATAAAAAGACATGGAAAAGGAGCCAGTCCTGACAGTGATAGTCTTGGGGCAGTCCTCAGCCTCAGCTAAGGTGCCTCTGAGCATCCCGGGCTCCAAGCACACTATACCATCTGAGGTCTGCTCTCTACATTACAGGGGTCCTTTTACAGAACACTGGCTTCTCCCTTGGCTAAAACATTTCTTTAGCCTGGAAAATCTAACATGCTTATCTCCTCCTTTAATTCTTCCCCTTCTCCCATCATCTGACCTTGATGCTTCAGGCAGCTTTTTATTGTGATGAATTACCTCCCATGAACAGTTGAAAGCAGGAAAGGTGTAGTTTGGCCCATGGGTTCTGTCCACAGTCAGTTGCTCCAGTGCTTTTAAACTGGTGACAAAGTGGCAATACACTGGTAGAGCCACTCGCTTCCTGGAGTTCAGGAAGCAGATACTTCCCAAGTCATTCCCCCGTCAGTCACTTCCGCAAGGTCCCACCTCTTATTAGCCCATTCAGCTAGGAATTCATCAGTGGGGCAGGCAGCTGATGAGGTCAGCACCATCATGATCTGACCACATTCCCCAAAGTCCCCCCTCATCATTGCTGCACTGGGGACCAAGCATTCTAAACAATGAGCCTTTGGGGGTCATTTTACATCCAAGCTGTAACCTCTAGGAATAACTTATAATTCTACTCTAATATCCAGCACAATATCTCTCAGTTATTTGTTTGCATGAGCCTCCTTTAAGAGACTAAGTGTACTTGATGTAGGTCTGGGTAAGATTCGTCTTTTATTTGAGTAGTAAATTTTCAACAAATTAATAAAAGTAATGGTTGGACCATCTTAGATGATGCTGAATGATGAAACTCAATTGTGATATGAATTACATGTTGCCATGTCAACAACATGACCTTCCACAAAATATGACTCACATTCTTTATGCATAAAATACTTCTGTTAAATTAGGCAACACTGATACTGGCAATAATAAGCATTTTTAAAACAGTGCTTAATATTATAAATAACACTCTAAGTACCTACACATATTAGACCGTTTAATTTTTACAATGTCCAATGAGGTAGCTACTGTTATTTTTCTTACCTTACAGCAAAGACAAGTGAGGTACAGAAAAATTAGATCAATCCCCAAGGTCACACACCCAATAAAGTACAAACCCGGGACTCAAATCCTGGCTCTAGTCATTGACCATTGTGGTGTGCCATGTAAAAATCAGAAATTCTACTTTTGTTTTCTAATTTCCCACCTTTTACTATAAAGGCCACTAGTGATTATTTAAGAAAGTGTAAATATTTAAAGAATACTTACAATTACAATTCCAGTAGAAATTGGCATTTTGTATACAGTCTTCTAATCTGCTGTCCTAGGTATTATGTACACGGGGGTAGGATGTCAAGGTAACCCAAACAATAAGGAAACAAGGGAAGTACAAAAAATATGCCATTCCTTTCAAAACACTTCCTTCTTTTTCATTGTACCATGAATTGTATTTCTTTTATATCACACATTGGCTGGATGGGCCTATGTTTGATTTATTCAGAACACCTCAAGACTGTAAGTTAATAAGCCTTCTGAATGCTATCAAAAAATCAGTTCCCTTTTTCTCAATGTATCACCTAGAGAAAACTTGCGAGCTCACAGAAGAGACTCGAGTAATTCCACCAGAGTGGCTGTTCCTTGTGTGCCATAAACCAGTAGGAAACCTCTGGCAGTGGATTTATAGAACCAATAACGTATAACACTGTCTTGTATATCTGATTGTGTTTGTCTCTACGGTTTTCCTGTGGAAACAATAATTTTGAGATCCCCATTCATCAAGTACTGAGCAGAAAATTCCACACAGCTCTGAAACAGCATTTTCACCATGCTGGCAAATGTATTTCATGAAAACCAAGAAAAGAAAGAAAACCATATTTTTTAGAAGACAAATGGAAGAGGAAACTCGAGAGAAGTGGCACTTTCTGTTGTCCTGCAATGCCAAGAGGCTGAATGATTTATGGTTATGACCAGTCCTGCCAAAGCAAGATTACAGGGGTCTCACTCACAGAGGCACACCATAGGACAGGTGGAAAAACTTAATAAAGTGATAATCACTTGGATACAAGTTTAAATTCTAGAGCAGAAGAAATACCAACATTTTTGGGTTTCAACCCATCTACATCCCAATATTTTATTTAAACAGATGAGTTAATCACCTGATGTGTATTTTCCTTGGCATTTATTGTTGGTTTTGTTTTTTCATTTCAATTTGTAATGCCAGCAAGCTCATAATTACTCCAAGATGTGATTAGAAAACAGTTACTTTTCACCAAGTTACTTCTACATGAAATTATAAAGTTTCCATGTGTTTTGGAGGAGTACTTTCATGAATACTGGAACAAATACCTTCATGAGCTGTTATTAAAGTGCTTTAAAGTATTATGTCATGCAGTACAGGTTTATGCAAATACCTTCTGAAATATAGGGCTAGGAGTAAGTTTAATGGACACAAAGTAATGAATTTCCTTTCTCTTGTTGTTAGTGGATAGTACAATCCCTCTCATTCATGATTGCTTGATACATTATATAAATATGCTTTGACTATCAACAGGCATTGCTATTGTGGGTTCTGGGGATATAATGTATACAATCTAGAAAACAACAGACAAGAGCTAAAATAAGTATATACTGTGATCACAGGTAGGTAAAGGCTAGACTACATTGGGCCTTGCTCCTCAAAATGTAGTTCAGGGATCAGCAACATCAGTAATACCTCAGAGCTCATTGGCAGAACAAAGCCTGAGGTTCTGTCCTGTAACTACCACTCAGAACTTGCACTTTAACACGTTCTACAGGCAATTTTTATGAACCTCAAAGTTGGAGAAGTACTGATGCCGGGCAGTCATTCCCAATCCTGGGTACATTTAGAGTCATGGGGCAGAATTCACAATTATCAATATCACGGCCTCATTTCCAGAGATTCTGATGTAAGTGTTCCTCCGAGGGTCCAGCTGGTGGAACGTTTCACACTTCCCTCAGATCAGTCTCACATGTGACCAGGTTGAGGACCACTACAGCACCTGGATTCTGAGTGGGGAGGGGAGCTCCAGGGAACTTGAGATCAGGGCAGTGATGCAATCTGATTTTCATAGAGGATGAATTCTTTTTCCTCCAACATTATTTTGATTATTCTATGTTTGTGCTACATAATAATCACATTCAACTTGGGGGACTGGTGGCCTATACACATCTCATCATTTCAGCTCCCTCCCCGGGCCCGGCCTCCCCTCTCCCTCTAAGCCTCACGCCCCCTCCCGTCTCCACAAGGTCTACCTCCTTGTTTCCTATCATCTCTCTTGCATTTTGTTCTTGAAATTATTCATATTTTGGATTCCTCATATAAGAGAAACTATGCGGTATTTAACCTGTTTCTGATTTAATTTGCACAGCATTATGGTTGTAAGGTACATTTATTCATATTTTACTACAAATGACTCACATATACCCTCTTCATGGCAGAGCAATACTCTGTCACATGTGTACACCACATTCTTCTCATTAGCTTTTCTCTTGATGGGCATAGGGCTGCTTCCGAGACTCAGCTATTGTGAACTATGCCACTGTCAGTATGGATGTGCACATATCACTGGAAGATAACATCCTTAACTCTTTTGGAAAGACACCTGGAAGATGTACACGTGGGTCAAATGCAAGGTCTATTTTCAGTTGCTTGAGGTAGTGCATTTGCATTACGCAAATAAGTATTTTTACTATTAAACACTGTAGAGTGGTCCTAAAGGAGAAATTCTTAACCTTGGCTAAACAACAAAGAGAGGAGAGCTAGAAATGCTCTCTGGCTTTCGCGTCCGACAGAATAAACACCTGCACTGAAAGACGGAGTGGTCACTGCACTGTGCACCGCAGTCTACCCTATGCCACTTCGTTGGTCTGTAGGCAGTAAGCAATTCCCCCTGCAGGGAAGAAGCCACGAAAGCGTCCACACTACAGCCAAAATCAAAGCCAGCTGCATCACAGTCTCTCTCACTACCTACCTGGGGGCCTTTTATCCCCAGACCTCCTTCTTCTCCTTTTGCACCGGCCTCTCCCCTTGGGCCCTAAAAGCAGAGAATTAAGCTGTTATTTTCTTCCTAGAAGAGAACACTGGAATGTTAACTCGAATATTAAACGTGCTGAATCAGTAACATGGGCAGCAGTTGGGAAGGGGGCTCCAGTTATGCCACTGGCTCTCAGTAGATCCTCAGACTACTCTTCTCACTTGGGCAGGGATGTCATAACCCAATTTAGGTGGCTGGACAACTGCAAAGGGACCAGGCTTGGCAGAAACACTGGAGGGTTGAGATGTTTAGAACTACTGCCTCCTCTCTCTCTCTCTCTCTCTCTCTCTCTCTCTCTCTCTCTCTCTCTCTCTTTCTGGGGGTATTGGGAATTGAACTCAGGGGGCACTGAGCTAAATCCCAGCTCTTTCTACTTGAGAAAGTTTCTCAATACATTTCCCAGGCTGGCCTCGAACTTGTGATCCTTCTGCCTCAGTTTCCCAAACAGCTGGAGTCACAGGTATGCACCATCATAACTACTTTAGTATTGTTTTCTAATTATCCTCAACATTCTCATATTCCAAATCCATACATTCATAGGTTAAAAGGAAAAGATCTTTAATCATGTAAATACAAAACCAGAATATTTCAATAGATTTTCTATTCAGTGATCACATCGAAGACTGGTCATGAAGAAGATATAGTGGGCAACTAGATGCAGTTTAGATAGGTCTACGTCTGCAATAATGTGTTGCTTATTGGATGTGGCTTCTATGTGCCACTCAGAGAAACCTCCATACTGTATTTGGCGTTGCTTCTCCTTTTAAATTATGTTGCTAAAAAGTAACGGTTTACAAAACAGAAAAAGAGGATGCTGTAGTATCATTTGCATAGCATGAAATAAGGCAGTCTATTGAAATGCTTCCCCACAACCCCAGGGGCAAATATTTCTCACTTAAAATTAAGGAGAGTGAGATCTCCTCTGTGGACAAGGAACAACAAAGAAAAGCAATCAAGCTAGAGAGAGATTAAGGTCTAAGGGGAAGGCTAGTCACCGCTCAGAAATGCTGGCAATACGTGGATAAAGTTTCTCTTCTGATGTTTACAGACACTTGCCCGGTATCCATGCACCCAGCTGTCCACATATGATATTTTCCTTTTATTAATTGTGTGTTTTAAAACTTTGGGTAATAGCACTGATTGTCCTGCAGATACCAGACAATGCACTCATTTCTCATGCTTTCAAAATTAAGTTTGAAGAGGGAAAAAAATCCTATCTTTTTCATGGTATGACTTCTTTTTTAATCTCAGCATTTACTTTTTTCTTTATTATTAATTTAGGCTTCATTTGCCCTCTCAGTCACCCACTTTCTCTCTTTTCATGTGATCACTCTAAGGAGCTAGCTATGGCTTGCTCCTTGCAAAGGAAAAAGGGCTCCAGGCAGCAGCTCCCTGGAGAAGAGAGCTGGAACACCGGGCTGGGGGCCACAGTGTAGGTCACCCTGCTGGAGGCTCCAGCTGCACTGGGAGCAAGTCTTTCCTAGAGAAGAGCCAGGTTTTCTGCATCACAGACATCAGATATGGAACACTGAGCTAGTACTGTGCTAAGCTGACCACAAATACCAATTTATGACTCAACGTTGTTCTTGGCTCAAAGCCTCCCTGGGGTACCCTAAGGACCCTGACCCCCAACACAGGGACACACAAGGACTGCTGCCCAAAATGCTGATTCTCTTTCCAACTCTTGACTGGGACAAAGTTTAGACAGAACAAGCGCTGTACAAGTCAAGATTGGGTTACTTCCCTACTTTATGACCCTGAAAATACTTGAAGCATCCGTAATTCTGCAAGGCAGATGAAGGCTTTTCTAAAAATTACAAATGCTTCCATACCCAGATTTCTCTGCACAGTCTTGTACCCTGATTGGCTTTGGCACTTACCTGTGGGCCCTTAAGTCCCTGTGAGCCTTCAAGTCCATCTGGGCCAAGGATGCCTGGATTTCCCTGCAGTGAGAAAGACTCAATCTATTAATGCTGTTCACTGCAAATTGTGGCTATTTAGGCACCGACTATAAATATTCTAAAAGTTACAGTGGAATGAAGAATCTTTGCAAAAAATTACAATTTAAAGACATATATATATATATATATATATATAATAAAACACCAACCTAAAATCTCCTGTGGCAGAAATAATCACAGTGAAGTTATTGGTGTGTTTAATTCCAGCCCTTAAACGTATGTACGTATCTATGAGCGTTACCTACACCTGATTATTTTTTACAATAAAGTCTGTGTCATGCTAGATCTATCTTGAGTATGTGGTCTCAAAATAATTCACAATGTGCCTGACTTTTTCTTCAAACATCCCCAGGTACCTAACAACATCATATTTAGTCTCAAACACATTAAATATCTAGAGACTAAAAGTTAAACGTTCTCTTCATATCGTTCTTGGACTTTGCCACAGATAGGTATTCAGTAAACAGAAAACATTAAGATACTTAATCAGGATAGGTGAGGTTAGAAATAATTAGAAAGAAGAAGAATTTTTCAAAACATCTTTCTTTAATCTCATTTTTTAAAATTTCACACTGTTTTTGAGTTTGCACTCTTATTTTGTTGAAGTCTCACCTTGAAGTACGCTATGGTCTGAGCATTTGTGAACTATGCACTCCCATTCGTATGCTAAAACTCAATTCTCCATGCCACAGTACTAAGAGGTAGCGCCTTTGGGAGGTGATTGGGCCATGAAGGTTCCACCTTCATCAAGATGAGAGACATTACAAAGAGCCTAGAAAGCTGTAAAGCCCTCCCCCATGTGCAAGAGCAGCAGCAAAGCACCACTTTGCCAGCAGAGGACCAAGCCCTTGCCAGATACTAAACTGGCTGAAGCCTTGATCTTGAGCTACCCAGACTCTTGGACTATAGTAAATAACCTTCTATGGTGTATAAGTTACTCATTCTATGGTTATTTGTTATAGAAGTAAGAACAGATTGAAGAAAAAGTACACGTGTGTGTGCATGTGCAGAGGGCAAATTTTCTTTACCTGAAGAGGGTCCACTTTTCATTCACTCAGAAATTAGCTGGATTGAAACTTTGAGGCTCCTTTTCCTCTGCATCTTACTGGTCTCCAGAATATACTGTTGCTGACCAGAAGTCTGCTGTAATCTAGTTCATTTCATAAATAAAGCTGCCTTTTCTCTCTGGGAATATTTAAGGCATTTAAAAAGAAATCCTTACATTCTGGAGTTGCACCACGAAGTGAGTGAGAGTGGATTACTCTACGTTGTATTTTTAATCTGAGGATGTGTATTTTTGCAAAATTCTAAGTCACACTGCTTTTTCATAAATATTGCATGTTTATGAAGCATATATAATGTATTACCAAAATGTGCAAAGGGATATGATATGGCATTTAACTTTTTGAGCAAAATGTTCAGAATATCCAGTTTTTATTAAAGTATTATTATATTATCTTGGGTTACATAAGGTTACATAAGGTTGTGTGTGTGTGTGTGTGTGTGTGTGTGTGTGTGTTTGTGTGTGTGTGTGTGTGTCTGTGCGTCTGTGTGTGTGTGTAAGAGATAATTGAACAAAAATCTAGAAGTTTACACATGGAGCTATTAGAGTTTGAAAGCCAAATAAGGTTAAATTTAACAATATTGGGGTTAAATACTATCACTGGTCATTAATTTTTAGTGTTTATTTTACTCAGCAGCCCATATTTTAAATATTTATTCAAATTTAAATTCATGAACTTATATCCTGAAAGTTTTCTAACATTTTAGTCCATAACCAATGCCATCAAAAAGCAAATGATTTTTAAGCGGAGAAGACGCCACACAGGCTTTTTCACAGCTTCTTGCTGTAACATAGAACATTTATCACTTGGAGATAGAAAAAAAAATAGCACTGACCTGTGGGCCTGTATGTCCCCTTCTGCCACGAGCTGTCTAAAATAAGAGAGAAAACTCAGATATTCCTAATTTGGAAAGGATACTACTTAATTTGTTCTAAATTAGTAATGCACATTGACATAAATAATAGATTAGTCAAATACATTCAATTATTCCTTGTGCCATGAAAACAAAATGTTGCTAACTCTGAATTTCTATCCATCCGAGGGTAACAGGTAATTAAAATCACAAGCGAGGGGCTGTGTGATTACAGCCCTTGCCTAGGAGGATGCAGCGCCCACCACTTAAAAAATGGGTGTGATGGCACATGCCTGTAACCCCAGAATTTAGGAGACTGAGGCAAGAGGATTGCCATGAATTCTAGGCCCACCTAAGCTACATAGTGAGTTCAGTACTAGCATGGACAGAGTGAGACTCTGCCTCAAAAAAGCAAAAACAAAAATCACAAATGACTGAAATCTACAAATCACATATGAATGGAATGTTCAAATACAATGGAAAAACCCAAAATGGGAGACGGGGTAGAAAGAGGAGCAGTGGTCTGCTAGGAAAGCGGTGAATCTCTGAAAATGAGATGGGCAGGGGAGGCTGGCACAGGGCAAGGTTAAGAAGGAAAGAAAAGAGACCAAAAACGGTGTAGTGATTTGACACCCCAAACCACATGTCTCTAATGTGTTACAGAATTTTAAATTCATGTAAATAAAAAATCTTCAAAAAACAATTGAAATAATTTTAAGACTGAAATCTTAAAATTTATTCTCCACTTAACTTTTACTAAGGCTGTTTACCAGCTGCGTAGCTGACTGATTTGAATTTAATTTCTTTTTATTTTCCCCAAGCACTGCCACATAAGCCAGAAGTCAAGAACAGAATAGCCAGAAGGCAAGAGTCCAGGGAACAAGCTGGGAATATTGACTTCCTGAACTTTATAACAAATTAAGTTCAGTGAATAAAGATTACAAACCTAGTTTTATTTTCTTAAAGCTAAATAATAAGCTTACCTTTCAGAAATGAAAAAATCATCTCCAGAGTTTGAAACATACTCAATTCAGCATATGAATAAAATATCTAGTCAAAATAATAGTGACACATAATCAGGTAGATTTTCTACTCTACTAAGGAGTCTAGGTAAATTCTATATCACTATTTCATAGATCAGGAAGTTAAAAGACAATGACATTTAAGTTGTCTCACTCAGAATCATTCAGTAGTTACAGTGCAACTTAATTCAAGATTTTACATAAAATATTGTCTTAATGAAAATATATTTGAGATAGCCTTGGAGGGTGGGCGGTTGTTCAGGCTTTAAATTCTGTTAATCATATCCTGAAGTCTATTTTAATACAAGAGACAAAAATAGGTCTTCGGAAAACACAATCCTAGTTCTTTCAAACATTGACAAGTCATCACAAGATGAAAGTCTAAATTCTCTCTCTCTGAAGCAGGAAAAGCTGTCTCAACTGTTCCAACCCAATTCACTTTAGTTTCATTAAGAAAAATACATGCCCAAAACATCTACCAGTAGATATTTTCATTCAGAGAAATATCTACTATCCTTTAAAGTACATTAGATAGAAACCACAGGAGCCTGAAGACCACGCACACAATTTTTGACCTCTGAAGAAGCCCACTCTTTGGGGTTCAGGAGAGGACAGAGAATTATTACAACTATCTACAAGAGAGATGAGTTTCAAAAAAAGCAGTCACATCTCGTTTTTCAAACCCAGACAATCTGCCCAGAGAAGAGGTTTTAGAAGTGTGTTGCAGAGGAAGTGTAGAAATCTTACAGTCTAAGGACAAGACTTTCTACCAGAAAATATAGCCTGGATAACCAACAGGAAAAGAACAAATATATGTGGTAGTAACAACAAAGCCATTTGGGTAAAGAATGTGAGGACAGAGGGAGGCAGCAGGGTTAGTAGGCTGCACACCCTGGCCTAAATGGCTTGGCATATTTAGTAGTCTCCACTGGGATTCCTGGAGCAGAAAACACATGGCCAGACAAGACTTTAAGTTGGATACATCTGGCTGCTGGGGGAAGAACTCAAAGGAATGTTGTGTTCTAGCAAAACAAGGAGCTTCCACTATAACTTCAGGAAAGGAGAACAGACCTCCACGTTAAAAAAAAAAAAATACTTCTCTGGTTCATGCCACAATGTTTGAAACACCATCAATAAACATTTATTGCCTTGAGTCTTTAAGGCTTAATTTTGAAAGGGCTTGGTTAAAATGAATCAGTACAACACACATTTGTCAAGTACCTGTTCCCTCCAAGGGAATGGGCTGAGTTATGGCGGTGAGCAAACCTGATTTCTGTCTCTACCCAGGAGTCTGTAAGGCTAACGAAGAAGACAGACTTTAATCTACCAGTTACACAAATAATGGAAGCATATCCACAAATAATCACCTAGAACTTTGCTTATGGCCACTTGGGACTTAAGTTCCAAATAAAAACCATGGGAGAGATTGGCAGATATGAGAAACACTAAGAATACAATAATATAGGTGTCTTAGTCATCTTTTTTTTGTCAATATGACTCAATATCTGACATCCACAACCTTAGGAAAGAAAGATTTACTTTAGTTCACAGTTTCAGAAGGTGTCGGTCTATTCATGGGGGGGCCAGCAACAGTGAAAGCACACAGTGGAGGCAGCTTCTCACAGCATTGCAAACAGGAAGCCAAGTTCAGGGGAAGGGAGGAAGCAACATATAATCTTCCGGGTCCTGTCCCTCTGATCCACCCCTTCTGGGTCCAGTCTCAGGGTTCCAGTCCTTCCAGGTTTAAGCCCATAATCTACCACACACTTGTAATCTATAACCCACCACACTTCTAATCTAATCCACATACCTGTAATCTATAATCTGCCACATGTCTGTCTTCCACCACACACCTCTAACCCACTACCCATAATCCACCTCTCTAGACCAGGCTCTCATCTCCTCACAGTGCATGGTTCCATAGATAGTCCATAGCATCCAAATACATGAGGCTTTGGGGAACATTCCAGATCCAAACCACAATAATAGGGAAGATGGTGTTGCAATTTTTGTCTAATATTGGTAAATGTTTTCCATGGGAAAGATGTGATCTCAGAAGTCTTAATGGTTTGCTCAAGAGCAGGCAGTTGTCTGATATCACATCTAGGCCACCTGGTTTATCTTTAAAGCAAATGTGATTGGTCAGATAAAAAAAGAAAATCTCCCCTCAAGGGGGCTGAGAGGAAGCCAGCCATGAACAGAGAACTCAGCCCTTCGGTCCCAGACAGCCTGGCTTCCTGGTTGCTTACCAGAGGCCAATTCTGTTGATAGATATGGGCTTCTCTTGGACAGAGAATCACCAGGAACAAAGTAGGACATTCTTAATGGTATAGTATCACATTAATAGTGAATCTTAGTGACACACTTGTTCACAACGATGCTCGACTATCCCAGAGTACTTCAGGGTGACTGTAAAGGAGTGAAGGAGGGGTGGAACAAGCAAAGTACCACTAAGAACCCTCTGGAGGGCATGCTTTTGCTTGAACTTCAATTGATTCTCGCTAACTCCAGCACAAAAATCTATTTTAATTCTTAGAAAAATTTATTTCAGGAAGAGCTAGCCCTTTCCTATTCCCCATCCATATGCCAGCCCTAATGCTTTCTGGCCCTGATGCTTCGGCTTATTAACCCTGCAGGTTTGTCTTCCTCTATATCTCAACCAGAAGAGGAGGTTTAGCATTTCCCCCCCCTACCCCAAGAAGCATTTGGCAAAGTCAGGAGATGTTCTGTTGTCACAGGCAGGGGTGCGTACTACTGGCATCTAAGAGTAGGGACCAGGAATGTTACTAATATCCTACAATCACAAGACAGCTCCTATAAAGAATAATTTAACCCTGCTGCCAATTGTATTGAGTCTGAGAAAACCTGTTCTCTATTGTGTGATTCTGACCAAGATCATGTCTCTGTAGCTCTAAGGGTTAGTAGAGGTGCCAGTACATTTTAGGAGTTCAATACACATTTGTTAAATGAATAAAAGTCAAATTGGTTTAACGGATGTTCATTTCCCTGAATGCCACATCCCACCACTGACCATTCTGCCATCACTAAGAAGTCCTTTATGGTCATTACCTGCGCATGTGCATGTGTGTGTGAGAAAGAGAGAGACAGAGACAGAGGGAGAAAGAGGCCAGGGATCAAACCCAAGACTTGGCAGATGTCAGGCACTCTTTCACTGAGCACATCCTCAACCCATTATGTATCTGCACTTTCCAGTTCTGCAATGATTGGTCTAGATTTTTCTTTTTTAAGATCTTAATATTACTGCTACTATAAATGATGACCATGTTGATTTTGAAAACATTTGAATGCAGAATATACAAAGAGTAAACATTTTTAAGAATCATCCAAAATCCTCTATGTAGAAATAATTATTATTTGGTAATTATGATTTACAGACATTTACAGACAGAATTCTAAACAGTGGTACTTTTGATTAAAAGGGGTCATGCTATTCATCTCTTAATGATAAATTTAAAATTTACATTTAATTTGACTTGAGTAGAAGAAAAATTAAAACCAAAAGAATTAAACGTGAGATGGCAGCACTCCTACTGCCTGTCATGCCTCCGCACTGTCCCCCCCGCCCCCCCAGCTCCCCCAGCATGCCCTCTTTGCTTCCCTCGCTTCCTTCATCGGTGTTTTGAACTTTGATTTTTTTTCAGCAACCTTGCCTTCATTCCTTTGAGAAATTGAAGAACTATTTATCAGAGAATAATTTCTCTTCAAGATTTGACCTCTGGCTGTAGTTCCTTTTCCCTATTGTCATGTCTGATTAGTAATCACCTAATTAATTCATAGTAAGGACTGGCAATATTTTTGATCATTACCCATCATTGGATAGAGGCGCCTGTTTATTGAAGAACTTTTCAGGAGGGATAGCTGGGATTTGACTGATGAGTTTGACATGACAGATTGTCCTAACACTTTCTCATCGAGTGAATTCTTTTATTTTAGGGCCACATCTTCCTCTCATTTTTGGCATTTAAGAGATTCAAGAAACTCAAAGGTCCTAAAGTTGTAGTTTCTCTGTGCTGTGAATTTCAGTTGTCCTCATGTTTGAGACCTCCATGCCCTTGGTTGCTAGCCGTAGATAGCACAAATGAAATATTTTTCAATTTCTCATTCTTCTTGCCTCCTTTACCAACTATGTTTCTATAGAAATATCCCTCTCAAACTTGATAGTGTCCCTGAATTTTGTTCTCCAGGTCTTTTTGGACTGTACCAGTTGCTGTTAGAAAAAAACTGATCTCAGCTTGAAATCTACAATGATATGTTTCAGCTGTCCAAACTGTTCCTCATTAAGATCCAGATTTTAAAGTAGTTGGCTGATATTTGTTATCCTTTGTGGCTTAAATCTGTGGTCATTGTTTGTTTCCCTATTTTTCATTTCTTTCATTTTTAGTGAGTTGCCTAAAGGAGGAATAGTGTTTTTTTTTTTTTTTTTTTAAAGCACTTTGCATTCTAACTGGAAGTCTTGCTTTTACTTCTGAATGACATAGGTGAATCGAAAACCAAGGTGAGGCCACATTTCTTCAAAGTTATGTAGTTAAAATAATATATGGAGATACTGCATTAGCCTCTAGAGACAATAAAACAATAAGTGCACATTCTGACATGCCAGGTTTTCCTGGACAACATCCTTCAAATTGAAAATATTTTTCAGGGGTATGTAAACCTGCTTCACCCTTTTATAGAGGAAATGAGTAGCAAATGCATTTCTTTATATGTATTAAAACAGCATTAGTAAAATACTTTTCTAGCTATCACATTCTGCCCAATTTAAATGTAGTCTCTGTTCTCATGTCCATTTTCTTTGCCTGGCAAAGAAGACGGGTGTGTTTGCACATACAAAGATACTGTCTTGATGGGCTCCAATAGCTAGTCCTATGAACTGCTTCTCAGAAAGTACAATGTGTCTTTAAATGTAACATACTCAACTAGCATTTATTTGTAGTCAATTTTAAAGTATTTTACATTTGGGCAGGAAATCCGTAGAAGGCTTGATAATTAAAGAGTAAAAAAATGCCAAAAAATGAGACAAAGTAAGCCTAATTTAGACTCTAATGCAGGTATTGAAGGAAGTTTCGTTAAAGTTATCTCTTCTTATTGGATAAAGATTTTTTTATAATTGCTGTGCCTTTCTAAGCAATCAGGCACAGAATTATTTTAAAAGCATATGCACTTAAGCCCCAACAATATAAAACAAAACAAAAAGCCAAACATTCTTGTAAATGTTTGCATAACATACAACTTAACTTAATTATCAGATACATGCTTACACCAAGACTGATTTTTCCCGATTTTTCTTAGTAGTCATAAGAGTTGGCAAAGGAATGGTTTTCGGATTTAAAATGACATCACCGGCAACTTCAGTCAGTTAAGGAAACAGGCCAAACCTTGACCTTATTTCCCTAGTTGGCTGCCTTGCTCTTCTATGCAACCACCTCTCCCGCTGCTTACCCTCCCTGAAGCCAGCACTTTCCTCCCTCAGTTTCCGCTTTCCCAAGTCCTTAGCCTGACCGATTCAAATTGATATCCTAAAATCAATGTTCCAGAGATAACGGGCTCCGATGGAACTCCCTCACCCTCTCCCCACCACCAGCTCTTTTCACCACAGCATAAGCTACTGGTGACGTGGTCTCCTTGTTTAGAAAGGCGCAGCTCTTACTGTCCTTCTCCTGGAGCCTGGTGTCCCAGGGGGGCCTGGCCAGCCTCTTCCACCCTGCCAAAGGAACAGACAGAATGGGTGAAGCAATTGTGTATCACTGATACAGATCCTCCTTAACAAGACATTTTGTTCTGCAGAGGACAGATGTACTTTCAGCAATGACAGAACTTCCTTCCTTTGGAATGTGGTATTACTCTCCACTAGTCATAAACACATCTCAATGCAGGCCATGAGGAACAGTAGGATAAGTCTCTGAGGACATGGCTTTATCCCCTCATCACCACAGGTTGATTTGTGTTGGAGTCACATTAGGGACCATTGAAAACCTATCCTCTCTGTATCTACACTGTAGTATGCTATGTGTCAAAAATGGCTACGAATGGCTCAGATTCCAGCCTTTAGTTTTCTTCTGTAGCTGATGTGTATAGATTAACTCTGTAGTGTGAGTAAAATCTCATAATACACATGTCTTCCCCAGAGGCAAAAGTATGGAATAATCTGAGTCTTAAACATACAAAAATAAGCTATTCGTGTTATTTTGCCTCCGTATCAGACTCCTTCTTTCAGTGAAGGGAAACTTCTCATTAAGAGAAACAAAAGAAACACATATTCAAAACAATTATTTTTTTAAATCTTGAAAAAAGGTTGAGTTAGGTGACTTATGACTTGTGAGATTTCCTGAGATCAGTCCCAAGAGATTTGCCTGAACATATGGACCACATAGATTCTCCAAATCTTGTTCTTTTTATCACATACTAATCTGTCTTTTTAAAGAATGTGCCTTCTGAAGGCTAGAAAGACCAAGAACTTTTTGCCAGCATAGCTTTTTTACTTTCTTTTGAGTTAGATAATCCCACATTTTCAATTGGAGTTTAGATAGATGCTCATATGCTTTTATTCATGGGTTGGTGAAATAAGTTGCCATAAATTAAGATGGAGAAAATGTTTTTTGAGTAGCAGATAAAGAGGACTGAAAGATCTTTTTGTCCCCGGCAATGTTTTTCTATACCAAATATATTCACTCTGATCCCAAATTCTTTACCGGGGTTTCCTATCCTAGTCGTAAGAACTCGATCCTCAGGGTCACCACTTTTACAGGTCTACTTTCAAATGCCCACAACATTACTTGTCTCCCGCGTTCTCCTTTCAAGCCCTTGGGTCCTTGTACGCTATTGTCCAGTCCAGGGATTCCCTAAAAAACAACAGAGAAACGTGAATGAGTTGTGAATGTTTCTCCATAGAAAAGTAACTTGTGTATAACACATTTAGCTTTCCTTCAGAGACTGACGAGTCAAAGCGAAAATAGATTGAAATCACAAATGGCTCACAGGGTTCACCTTGTCCTTCTACGCATGGCATTGGTAGAATGGAAGCGGAGACCTGACGTGTGCGCAGGTAACAGGCCACACAGCTCATAAGAAGGTGGAGCCAAGGGCAGAAGCCAGTGTTACACCATTCGTGTGGACGTCATTTCTTACCCCAGTCAGGAGGTACCCACTTCTTGCCACTGCTACCTCTCTTCCCAGATTTTCCTCTTTTTCTCGGGGCCTAGGCAAATTTACACTGGAGGAAGCACAGACTGCCTCCCCTCTCCCCAGGGAAATGGCCGACTCTGGTGAGGTTTGCGACACGGAGGACTGGCCTTGCTACGCTCTCCCTTCTCTTCCCAAACACTTGGCTGTTCCATCTGCCATCCTCCATGAGCGCGTCTTCTACTTTTCCACTTTACAGGGAATTCTGTAATCTTGAGTTTTTCTCAATATGCAAATGTTCCAGTAGGAACTTGCTGAAAACAGGCACACACTGTGTGATATTACTGTTTGCAGGCCAGGCTGAAAGTCTTCTATCTTGGGTAGAAGGACCACAGACGGTGCTGTGTCTACATCATGCTGAGACCATCAATGGAGCTTGTCAATTTGGTCAATGCTCCAATAAATTGAGAAGAGACAACAATTTTCTGGCCCTGCTGAGTGCCAGCTGCTGGGCTGTTCTGCTGATGCAGCCCAGATTACCTTCATCGATCAATAAGTAATTTGTGATCACCAGCAGGGACATATCATTGTCTCGGATACTTAGTGAGGGCTTTTAAGCAAACAGTTTTTACTCTTACAAGATGAATTTAGAACTTACTATATATAACTGGTATTACTAAAATGCACATGAAAATTAATTCTTTCCTCCACCTATCAGAAACCAAAGATTAGTTTCTACATTTTGATTTTATTCTTTAAGCTTAAACACTTATCTTATAAGCCCTCCAATGGGTTATACTTGAATTTAAAAACAGGAAAACTGTATTTTGGTAAAAATATATTTTGTGAAAAGGAAGCCAAAGTATATGGTTTGGTTTCACTGGACATATTATAGTTAACATCTAAAGGATTTAAGATATAATGTTTTTTAAAAAGCATAATACACCTGCATATTTTACAAAACAGAACAGCCTAAGTTGTGGGTTATTTGGTCAACATGATTGTGGACAAGTCTAGATTTCCTACAATCTATGCAACTAGGCAAAACAACATCATTTTACACGTTTTTTTAGACATGGGCTTCTAATAATGATATGTTGTCAAATTATGAAACTTACTGGCCTCTTTAGATGAGATAAATGTTCCCCCATCCACCAGCATTACATGAAAATAAACTGTCAAAAAGGGAAGACCCAAACAAGCTTTCTTATGGGTAGAAATTCCAAGTAAACTCAGATTATCGGGGCTTTCTGTTACTGCCATGATTTTCTACGAGTCCCTTATCACATATGTGTTTTTTTTTCATATGGTCAATCTTGCTCTCTCAATTTCTTCCTAAAATAGCAATCCATGAAAATCACATGTTAAAAAACAGAGAGAAGCTAAGCATGGTGGTATATAATCCCAGCCAGGCATGACAAGCCTATAATCCCGGCATTCTGGGAGACTGAGGCACGATTGCAAGTTTGATCCCAATCTGGGCAATTTAGCAACTTAGTGAGATCCTGACACAAAATAAAACACAAAAAGGGTGGGGGGTGCACCTCAGTGTGAAGGCCTTGGAGTTCAATTCCAAGTACCACAGAAACAGGCCAAACAGAGTTGTTTTCCAGGATCATCTGAAGTTAGTATGGTTGACAAACAGCCTACTGCAGAAGCTCTGGAAGGCTGAATGTTTGGCCATCTTGAAATCCTTTTACATATTGTGGTGGTTTGGATCTGGAGTATCTGGAGTGTCCTCCAAAGGCCTCATGTTCCTATGGATACTTTGTAATGTTGAAAGGTGAGGCCTGGCTAGAAGGGGTGGATGCCTGGGCTTGACCTGGAAGAGTGTGTGCTGGTTCTGACCTTCCTCTCAGTTTGTTCTCTCTCTCTCTCTCTCTCTCTCTCTCTCTCTCTCTCTCTCTCTCTCTCTTTCTCCCAACATTCTATAAGGATCTCTGCCCTAGTCCTAGTTCTAGCTGTAGCCCCACCAAGTGCTTTCACCATTTTCCAGCCACCCACATGTGAATGGACTGTGTGTGACCTTCTGAAACTGTAAGCTACAACAAATCTTTCCTCCCTAAGTTGTGGATGTCGGGTATTGAGTCACGGTGACGAAAAAGTAACTAACAAACATATTCAGGTTCTTTTTATAAATGTTCTATAACCACAGTCTTTAGCAGGCAATGAAAGAGGAATTCTGATCAATGTCAATAGAAAATTTATCTCAATTTTTGGTCATCATGTATAAATAACTGGATTACCTATGTACCTGAACAACTATTTCTTAATCACTCCTATTTGTGGATAGTTTGATGGTTCTAAATTACATACTAAATTACTTATATGATACTAAACTCTTAGTTTGCCAGACTGTTATGAGTACATCCTGCTGATTAATATTTTTGAAGAGTAAATTCCTTTATGTTCCAAAGAGTTACCTTCCATTCATACCTTGTATTTGCACTTGCAAACATATGGTGCACCAAGTCATTTCTATGATCAGCACATTATATTCTGGAGACAAGTGCCACACATCCTCATCAGCAGTTGGCATTATCAGTTTTGATAAATTAAAGCCATTCTGATAAGGCCGTCATATTGCTGGGAGGTGTGAAACAATACAAACTTTTTTGAAAATAGACTGCAAAGACTAAGTTAAGTATAGACATGTATGTCATAATCCCATAATTCTGCCCCTAAATTGTATACCCAATATAATATTTACAAATCACACTACACATGTGTGAGAATGCTCATGCAGCACTCTATATAATAGCAATGACTGGAAGCAATCAAAGTATCTGTCAATAGGAGAATGCAATGAAACTGAACAAATGATTATTATGCATAAAAATATGAACGAATCTCATGAACACTGAGTAAAAGCAGCCAGAAACAGAGAGGGCTCGCCAAAGGACTCCAGTTATACAAAGTTCAAAGACAGGTATAAGTCATCTACAGGGGTAGGATAGTGATTACCTTGGGAAAACTGAGCTGGACTTGGCAAGAGGGGGCACTGGGACACTGCTGTGTTGTGTTTCCTCAGTGGTGACTACAGTGTATTCACAATCATCCAGGCACACATTTATAGTTGTGCACCTCTACAATGTCTGTTACAGTTCACAAAAAGCTGAGTAAACATTTAAAACAAATCAAAATCTTAATTTATTAAGGTTTTAGAAATTTACTTAGTGGTAGGCATGGCAATGAAAATCCTATAGCACTAATGATTCCCTGGATGTGGCATGTTCTCCACTGGTGTGTGTTTGTCTGGGTGTGAGACATGCCTACCCCACTACCCTCCTAGGCTGTGTCCCTGTGACAGTTGGCACCTTCTTGTCATAAGCATTGCCAGATAGAACCCTATCTGAATCCTTGAATTTTCCATTCTGTCTGCATTTTGAGGCACTTGGAAGGAAGATAATAGAGTGAATTGAAATTCATACATGATAGGAGGCCACAGACCATGCCATGGACCATGCCACAGACCCAGGTCTGGACAGAAGTTCGTTTTTCCACAACACAGAATGATTCTAGCACAGGTTCCGTCTTTTAAAATCCTACATTTATGACCACGAAGTTTTAAACTCAGGACTGCTCCTGTAGTGCCTCACAGTGGAAACAGGAGAGGTGTCCGACAGACTCACGCTGACAACAGCCTGGAGTCCATGTGGCCCAGACGCTTACCGGGTCTCCCCGCAGGCCCTTGGCTCCAGGATCCCCTTTGCTCCCTCTCTTTCCTGGGATTCCCTGAAGTCAATGCAAATCAGAGTAAGAACAGAAGAAGAACTTTTAATATAATGAAGAAGAATAAGCAAAGAGCTTACATTCTCATTGGTTTGAATAATTAGATATTTTCCATGGTTATTATTAAACTGGGAAAAGAAGCCATCAGGAAATAGTTTTAGGCATCATGTAAATAATTCAATAATGAGCTCAATTATTTGCCACAGTGATGAACTCTGTGTTCCAGACACACTGTCACCTTGTTTTGTTGATAATTATTCTACAAACAAGGCATTGTTTATTATCTTCTCTTTTTTTAATGAGGTAGCTGACACTTGGAAAGATCATGCATCTGCTCAGTTTGCATCAGCTAGAAAATAAATTCCTCCCTCAGATGTTCACACCTAAGGACACAGGCGATGGCTGGCGTGTGGCGGGTGTGGGTGGTCAGATGAGAACAAGGGGCACGTACCCTCATGCGCTGCCAGTCACCACAGACCCGTGCAACACCCTCCCTCTGTTCTTAGTGTGGTACCTGCCTCAAGGGCCACACTATTTCACTCTTCCCATGCAACTCTGAAGTGAGTTCCAGCTGTGAGGGTCAACATTCTCTTTGGCAAACTTTGGCCATAGTACCTGATAGTGTCAATCAAAAAAACAGAAATGTTGCTATAAAAATTCTGAACCTAGGCCTGGAGGAATAGCACAGCCGTTAAAGCACTTGCCTTGCCAGGACAAGTCCATGAGTTCAATTCCCTAGCACCACATAAATCTGTGTGTGGTGACAAATGCCTTTAACCCCAGCACTAGGGAGGTTAGGCAGGAGGATTGCTGTGAGGCCAAGGCCAGCTCGGGCTCCACAGTGAGTTCAGGACCAGCCTGTGCTACAGAACAAGATCCTGTCTCACAAAAAGAAAAAAAATACCTGAAAATAGGCCTCAAGATGCCCTGAATGTTTCTGCTCACTCTTTTGAGCTTCTGCCCTGAACATGGCAAGGCCAAGGCCAACATCGTCAGGATAGGAGAATTACCTGGAGCAAAGCTGCCGCCAGCCTGCAGACACAGGAGCCAGGCAGCCATGCTCAGCTTAGAGCAGCTGAACCTCTCACATATAAGGATTCAATGTTGTATGTGATTAGGATTATAAACTTTGTCACGAAACAGTCTGTGGCCATTGCCGGCTGACACACCTAGGGCAGCTGTTTCACCCTACTATTTATGCTTGTAGTATCATTTACTGTTTCTATGCTTCCCTGTACTTAATCCCTACCTGGGATCCCTCGTCACCCTTTTCTCCTTTCCTTCCAGGAAGACCTTTATCGCCCTAAAAACAGAGAAGAAAAAAATCCTCAAATTCCCCTTCTCTTAATAAGAACTAGCTCAGCAGCTTCTCCGTGGTACAAGGAAAAGGCTCTACCTGTTCTCCATTTAATCCTCGAATTCCACTTTCCCCAGCTTCTCCCTGAAAAAAACAGATGCAATTAGACTACAGTTCATCATTGTTTATGAGAAAGAAACAGACACCAAACAAAAACAGTCTAGTTTTGTGCTTCTTTTTAGGCAGAGCCTGAGTATAGAAAAGACAATTTTCAGTCAACAATGGTATTTATTACCAGCAGGAAAAGACAGAAGCAAAACAAAATGGTTAGCACTAAAAGGAAAATCTCAACAGGAATTTCAGTTGTAAACTCTACTAGTCACCAATGATCTCAAAAATAAAGATATTTCTGGCTACCAGATGAGCAGATAAAGGGATGGGTGTGGTACCATACCTCCTGTCCATTTAGTCCTCTGCTTCCCTGAAAACAGAAAGGATAGTGGTAATTACTAGAGGAGGACCGAATTAAGTATTAAGAAGACATGACAGTCTTTTAGGCGACTCTTACCTTGGGGCCAGTGGCACCGCGGCACCCCTTAGTACCTTGCTTTCCCGTGGCTCCAGGGGCTCCTCTTTCTCCCTGGAAAGAGCACATATCCAGGTGAGCTTTCCCTATTGTAATTAGTAACCTGTCTTAGGCACTTGATGAGTTTTGTTGGAAAACACTCATAACTACATATATTCTATTCATAGCTTGTACAGTGGAATTTATACTGAGAGAGAGAAAGAGAGAGAGAGAGAGAGAGAGAGAGAGAGAGGGAGGGAGAGAGGGAGAGAGAGAGAGAGGAAGTCAGCCAGTGCTACTCTGTATTTTGCACTGGTTTCTACCTGCATATTACCTGTTCAGGGCTTCTCTTTCCTTAAGAAGTCACCAAGTTATATTTTCTTAACCCCTTCAATATGTCAATTCATACTGTCCCAAGCTAAGATTAGGGACATTTTTCCTGTGGCTGCCACTGTAAGACCTTCTCTGACAGCTCTTGCTTCTCAGCATTCCTCATGTTACCCAAGTGTGTTTTAGGATCATTCTCACCATTTTCACTCCTATCCTTAACATAAGTCAATGACTTCTTTGTCAGTTAGAGATACAGTCCCACAACTCTGCAGGTACTAAGACTCCCAATAGCCTTACCTCCTCCTGTGCTGCTCTGGGTCCCATCTATTTTGACCATGGGCCACCTCACCAACATTCAATTCTTTGACTTAGGTGCGTACTCTTACCCACACTCCCTCTGTGGTAGACTGTTCTTTTACACATGTTTCACCTGGGAAATTCCGACTTGTCCCTCAAGTGACTGTCCAAGTATTACCCTTTGTTTGGAGCCCTTTCCCCTGAAGCCCTGGCTGCCACCACAGCTACCCCTGAGACTGGGAGGATCTTGTTCTTTTACCTTCTGGTTGCCTCTAGTGTGGGCCTTGTGTCTAACAGCTGGAACCACATGTCTCACTTATCTTAGCACTAGTATGCAAGTTCCCTGAGACAGGAACTATTTCTTGTTTCTAGGGCTTAAAACTGTGTAGAATATAAAAATACTAATTGAGAAGGAATACATAATGAGTTAAGGAATGTAATCTTTAATAATTAATGCAGTGAATGGTAAGGTGCTTAAGTATGAAACAAAGGAAGGAACAGGAAAGGAAAAAGGTAGAATAGAGGGAAGTGGACGTAGGAAGGGAGAGAGAGATCCTTGATGAAGAATGTGGCAGCCTAGCTTCCTTTTGCAAAAAGGCCCACAAATGGGTAAGTGGCAGGGATCTGACTCCCCTGGTAGGTTAATAAACCACCAATGAGCACCAGATTTAAAGTACATGAGGATTAGAAAAGACCTGGTTTGGCACATGAATCCTGAGAATCTGATTTTTTTTGTGTGTTTTTTTTTTTGTTTGTTTGTTGGTTTTTTGTTTTTTGTTTTTTGTTTTTTTTTTCCTGTGAAAGGAAGCAAGGAATTGTGTGCTGTAGACATGGTCTTAGGAACGAATGGAGCTGAAAAAGTCTTGGCTTACAGCGACGCCTTCCTCCCCCAGGTAGCCTTCACTGCCTTTAGAACCTGCGGGTCCCTGGAAATAAGAAATGGGAGAAAATATTAACACTCTGTAGACAAAAAACTAGAGGAACCAAGCAAACTCCAACTTCACAGTTATACTTCATGTGAAGCGATAAGAATTTGGGGAAAAAAATCCTCCTTCTCCAACCCACACTGCATTTACACATATAGAAAGAAGTAGAACTTTAAGGCAAGTGCCGTGGTAATTCAAGAGAGTGTATGTGTCACCCCAGAGTCTCTACCTCCAGCATTATGTACAGTACTGGAGGTTTTTTCCAGACAAACATTCATGAGAACACAACTATATATGCCCCAGAAGTCTATAATCATCCTCTTTCATTACCCATCACCCGCCATTTTTAAGGTTTTATGCTACACATAGAAAAATAGACCACATACATTACTTCCCATCCTTTCTGTTCTCTGTGTTTTTGTTTCATTATTTTATGTTTGAGACAGGGTCTTGGTCTATAGCCCAAGTTGGTCATAAACTCATTACGTAGCCAGACTAGCCTTGGACTCACAGCAATTCTCCTGCCTCAGCCTCCTGAGTGCTGGGATTACAGGCGTGCACCACCACGCCCAGCTTATGTGGTGCTGGGGAATCCAACTCAGGCACTTAGTGCTTGCTAGGCAAGCGCTTTAACTGCTGAGCCACTCCTCCAGCCTTCATTTCTAAAGTTCTCTATTCCCTTTGTGGTTAAATCAGTGAGGAAATAATTAGTCCTCAGAGATGCAGTTCAGGTGATTTGGGAGTTTATAAATTATTCAAAAATCAAACATATATAACATAGAAGGAGGACTTTTTTCCCAAGTAACATAGAAGTAATTATTAAACATAGAGTATTTATACATATTTGAATAGTTCCTAAAATATAGAGTAGTAATATTTTTATGCAAGGGCACATGGTTAGAAAATATACGAATTATTGTTGTTGGTTAGTTTTTAAAAGCAACATATTGGCCCGCTTCTGTGTATGTGTCCCTACAACATGAAGGTCTTAACATCGGCTACAGCACGGTGACCTGAGCTGGCTTGATTTCCAGCAGTCTTGACTCCATTTGATCTTAATGACTTTGCCATCAGCCATCATTAAAAACAGGAACTAAAAAGAGGCATTGGCATCGAGGGAGCTTTCGTTATTCACCATGAGGGATCACGGCTGCTGTTTCTGCATCGTCACACACCACACACGTTGGCTAATGAAGACCTTGGCAGTTGCTTCTCCTAAGACCTCTATAAGAACTTCTTTTCTTAAAAAGCATACTAATTGAGGGTGCCAAAGGAAATTGATGTATAATAAATGGTGACCTCCAAGGCTCTATCTAGAAATTAAAATCACTCCTCATTTCCATGCACAACCAAACCCAAAAGATACACAATTCAAGTAAAGTCAGATGGAAAATCACCTTTTTCCCTGACGGCCCGGCATCTCCCATTGTGCCATCTCCTCCAATGCACTTGCAGAACAAACAGCAGCACGTTCTTTCAGCAACGTTGACCTTAAAGGAGTGTGAGAAACATGTCACGTTTGGCTGCATTGCAAATCTCACGTACACACTCCAAGGTGTGATCCAGATGTCTAGTGTGATTCAGAAGTCTATTCACCACTAAAGTGACTGTGCAAGAGAATGCATACGATGTTTTTGTTTCATCTTCTCTTTCATGATCTGCATTTTTCTATGCTTTAGGAATTACAGAACAATTTTAAAATGGTCTGACACTGGTACCAGTTTAGCTATGGCCAACTCATTGCATTTGAATTTCTCAGTATGACTGCCTATTTTCAGAGGCTCTTACCCTAGTGAATCGTGGTATCAGTGATGACTTTACACAATTCTGTCCTAAGTCCTTTGCTCAATAAATGATTTCACACTGTTTTCTCTTTTTCCTATTTGGTGAAATCATTGCATGTAGATGGATTTAGTGTTACCACTGTAATGCTGCTTGGAATGAAGTCAACTGTGAACATGTCTAGAACATTATTTATAGGATTTCAGAAACATCAATGACATGCTAACAGCTGGAAAGCACTTGGTGTAGAATATGGGTGTGGAAACAATATTATTCTCCATATGCTAGCCAAAAAACCCTACCCATATTAAATATTTCAAAGTGTGAGAGAATTTCATCCTAAACTTAGCCATCTTCTAAATAGTTGGCATATTAAAATTGTGTTTTTCTCTATATTCATATGTATAAATATGATAAATAATATTTACATTGATTTTGAGTATTTTGTGTGTAAACATATCACAGAAAAATTATCTTTTTGATAATAAGCACTCCTTCACTAGTTCCATTTTTCCTCCATATAGTTCTATGAAATGACTGTGATCTGGGTTTCTCATACTTGAGAGACCATTTGATATTTGACCTTCTGCACCCGACTTATTTCACTGAGCATGACGGTCTCAAGTTGTGTCCACTTACCTACAAAGGCCTCAAACCTATCTGTCTTTATAGGCGAGTAGTATTCTATTGTGTACAAATACCATAATTTATGTATCCATTGATCTGCTGATGGGTATTTTGGTGTCTTCCACAATTTAGCTATTGTTAGTTGTCTCTATGAACATGGGTATACATGTATCTCTGTTACATGATGCTTTTAACTCTTCAGGAAGAATTCCCAGCAGAGGTATTGCTGGATCTAAGGTTTTATTTATTTCTAGTCTTTTGAGAGGGTTCCATACTGCTTTCCATAGTGGTTGTACCAGTTTACATTCTCACCAGCAGTGCAGGAGGGTTCCTTTTTCCCCACAGCATTGCCAGCACAGATTGCTGTTTGTGTTCTTGATATATGCCATTCTTTCTGGGGTTAGATGGTATCTCAGTGCTGTTTTGATTTTAATTTCTCTAATGGCTAAGAATGTTGAAAATTTCTCAATACATTGATGGTGTTTTTATAATTAACCCACCAGATTTATTTTTAGGTGACTTCTTTTTGCAGTAAAAGCTACGTTTTACTTTAATGAGGTAGAATCAATCTTTGTATTGCAAAATTTTTCACTAAATTTCAAGTGTAACAAAAATCATTTAGTGATTTTTTTTCCTTTGTTTCCTTTCATATAGTCTTTATTGACATTCTAAGATTCTTCCTGCATTTTTCCTGAAATTTTCACAAAAAGCAATGAAATGAAATGAATGAAAATTGCAACATGAAAAACCAAAAAACTACAAAATGGAATTTCTAATTTGATAGTAGATAGTGTAACTTTATTTGGGTTACCAAATTCCTACAGCATTAAATCTATTACTATTAAAATTAAAATTGAACTATTTCAAAATTAAATTTTTGTTATCTAGTGCTTCATTTATTTAATAACTAAATACTGATAAGGTTGTTTTAAAGAATAACTTCTTCCCTTCTATGAATTACTGGTACAGATTTCAAATAGTACTAGACAGAAAAAAAATTTGTAAAAGAAAAAGTTCCACCATGTAGAACAGGAATGCCAATAAAAATTTCAACATTCTTTAAGTAGTCTTTTTGACATGTTATTTCTACTCTGAACAACTTACTTATACAAAAGTGTATAGGCAGAAAGTAGGTCTTACCATGGCACCCCTTAATACCTTGCTCTCCCGTGAGCCCAGGGGCTTCTTTTCCTTCTTGAGATAGAGTGCATATCCAGGTGATCTTTTTCTATTGTAACCGGTAATTTAGCACTTAACTGGAAAGTGTTCTGATGAACTGATTAAAGGCTTCATAAATTAGAAACAAAGTTGGATGTGGTGGCACACCCCTATAATACCAGCCCCTCCAGAAGCTGAGCTATGTGGGTAGCAAGTTCGCGGCCATCGAGGGAAACACAGCTAGACCCTATCTTTAACTAAATTGGAAAAGGATTGAGAATGGAACTCAGTAGTACAGGGCTTGCCAGGTATGCACAATGTCCTGGACTCAACTCTCAATACTATAATTTTTTTTTTCAAATCGCTAGCAATTTATTAAAGTAAAAGTACTAACAAACACAAAGCTTGATAGCACTTCACCACTCAAGTTGAAATCAACAGATATCTCTGAAAGCAGTTTGATGTTATGATGCTCTGTTTTTTTTTTCTTTGAGATAGAGTCTCCTTTTGTAATTCAGGCTGATCCTGAGCTACTAAGTAATCCAAGTTGACCTCAAACCTCATAGCAACTCCCCGCCTCAGCCTCCCAGGAAAGATGCATCTTATGTAGGCTTTAGATTCTAAAATCAGAACGTATGGCAAGAATCACAAAAACAACCCATGAAAATCTTCCACTTGTCCGTGAAGGACAGCATGTTCGTTGTCCTCAGCTTCCCCTCCAGGTTTTGAGGAGACTAGTTCTCTAGTTGAACTTTGTATGCAATTTGCAATTGTTGACAGGCCATGCCACCGAGAGAACACGTCTTAAAAACTCAGCATGATGAGGTGGCAGCTCAGCCCATCAAGGAAAGTGAACACTGGCTGGTTGAGGGAACAGCTCAGTCCTGCTCATTTCATGGGCCACGATATGGGCAAGGCAGTCAGTGCCATCTAAATATTTTTCTTCTTTTCTCTTCCTCCTCCTTCTTCGTCCCTCCACCTGCCCCCCAAGCATTTCAAATGCCCTCTTATTTTGGTGGTTCATCTTCTCCCCCATGTTATCAGAATCAGTTCAGATTCACACATACAAATACCAAACCCATACACAAGAGCATGGGAGGGTCATATTTGGTAGTCTTTCTTAAATAACTTACCAGCTGCTTTGCCAGTTGACTCCCCAGGTCCCTCATGCCAATAGTAAATTGCGTCCTGTACTCAAATCCTTTCCCAAATTCAATGAAGAGGAGGTCAGCCAGGTCACCAGCATGTGCAGCTTCATCCAGAGCCACAGTCACGAGGGCATTCAGGCCTGTTCAACACAGTTCCCAGTTCTCCAGGTAAGGTGCATTGGTACTTTGCTCTTTTTGCATATTTAAATTATTATTCCCAGAAAACAGTCATATGAAGAACATTCGTTCTATTAACCACTTTCCCTGAGAACACAATAAAAGGCTAGTAAGCAGCAGGACTGTTAACAAACTAATGAAACTGGAGATGGGAAATTAGAACTTTCAGCACCCTGATGAGTTACACAAAAGAAAAAAGTCCACAAACATGCTGAAGTAGGGAGGAATTCACAGATCAAGACAGTTTGTGGCCTATAGTTTTACCACTAACTGGAGGATTCTTGGAGCTACAACTTTGGCATCACGTAGGAGCATATTTGAAATACAGAATCTCTCAGATACAACTTCATTTTCATTAATATTTTTCAACAGTGTCCAGAATTGGATGAGAAAGTACAGTGTTTTAAAGATCCACTAAGAAAAAAAAGAAAGAGATAGAATTTCAGGCCCATCCTATAATTACCGTACCAGAGTTTATAGTTTAGCAAGATCCCCAGGTAATTTGTATGTAGGTTAAAGCTTGAAATGACCTCAAGAATTCATGAAGCTAGTTGAAACTCCAGGTAGTATAAGATAATAACACACCTATTGTCAGGCTAGAAACAGACAGCACGTGATCACTGAGGGTTGTGGGTCACAAATTTTGGAATTTTATGAAAAAGAATTTTTTGTTATACTAAGAAATGGAACCCAGGGTCTTTACACCATGCTACATTCTCAGCTCATTTTTTGGTTTTGATATTGAGACAGGGTTCTCACTAAGTCTCTAAGTTGCCCAGGCTGGGCCCACAGTTGCAACTCCCCTGCCTCAGCCTCTCAGAGTGCTGAATTTACAGACCTGCACCACCAGATTTGGTGAATAAGAATATTTTGGAAAAACTTTTAGGAATTAACACAGAGTTGTCAATGACTTATGTGCAAAACAAGAACATTACCCAAACCTAGTAATCATTATGGTGGAGGTAAAGATAGCAACAGTGCTGGCGTTTAATAGTTACTACGTGCCTAGGTACTGGTGAAGTGCTTCATACACGTTATCTGGCTTGTAGGATATAAACAAAATCTTATAGATACTCAGATAACATCATAGCCCAATTTTACAAACAAGCAAATTGAGACTTCGAGAAATTAATCGGTTAAATCAAAATTTTCAGGTTTTCACCTAGAAATTCTAATTCTAGAGCTTGACACCCAAAGGACGTTTTAACAAAAACATACTATAAACATGATCATGAAATAAAGGGCAGTTCTAAAATTAAATAAATTTACCTTGATTAAAATCTGATTCCATTATAAGTTTTGTCATTTTATTACAAGCACACAAAGAATATTTAGGATCTGTGTACCTATGGACTAGAGTAGAAAAAGATTCAGGGCTTGGTGGAGAGCCAAGACGCCTTTTAACGTTTATTTGTTTACCTGACGTACCCTGGAATAAAATGAGGCACAGACAAAGAGTAGGAGGACGTAATAGGACGTAATAGAGTCCCAGGGGCAGATGAGGGTGCGGCTCAGGAGTCAGGAGAGGCGAAAAGACAGTGGTTGGCTGACATAAAATAAGCACGAACACTGTAATTTAGCTCGCCTGGGAATTTCCTGGTTTTAGTGCTGGAAGTCCCTGGTTGGTCCCAGCTAACCAGGACAGCTGGTCACACTTCTAGAATGAGGATGGAGAAGAGGTTGGATGGTGGGAACTGAACGTGGGACAGGCAGTATAGTGTACACCAGCTGGAGATTAGTGACCAACAGAAGGCTTGCTTACAGGGATACTTATAAGGGGGAAAACCACTTCATATCTGACTTTTCCTTTAAAGGCCAGAAAATGTAAAAACTTCGGAGTTAAAAGAACCATGGGATTGCTGACGTGCGGGAAACAGGCATATAACTATTATTTATGATTGCTTTGCTCAGCATAGGGGGACTTCAATCTTGATCCTTTAAGACTCTGCCAATAAATGAGTCATATTATTTTTAAATCCAATTCCTCAAATCCTAAAAAATAAATAAAGGAAGGAAAGTTTCAAATTGGGAGAATGAAGAATTGCCAAGTAAATTTGAGGGTGTGAGGCTTTAAAAATGAAAAATAAATCAAACCGCAACCCACACATATAAGTTATAGTCATATCTGCCATCTGAATCCTTTCCCCCATATCTTCTCTCATTACGTGATGATCACATAGTTTACATACATAGATATGTGGCTTCATCTTGCAAAGGTCCTTCTAGGTCAATAGATCAGAAAGCTCATTAACTGAGATCATATGTTTTCAAATATGGGGAGCCAAGGACAGAGATTCTCATCCCTTTTCAATAAACATTATGGTTCTTTTCCAAAGATTTTGAATATTTTAGGAGGTTATTTTAAACCATCCAGGTTCTGAAGTTGATACTCATTTACTAGTTTTTCAGTGAGAGTTTGAAGAGAGAAGATTAATTTTAGATGTCTGGGTATTCCAAAGCACTTGGAAGAAACTTTAATGTCATCTGTAAGAGACACATCTTTTCCCCACAAAAGGAAAGCTGAAATCATTAAAACAACAATGTTCACAACTAAACTGTCAACCCAAACTAAGTGCTCTAAGGTCTTGTCCTCAATCTTAACTATAATCTCTAGTATATTACTAGCTCATGAGCAAACGCCAGTACTTGATAGAAGAAAGGCAGCATTAGCTAGTAAAAAATAAATTAACTTGCTCTAGCTTGTAAGTTCAGGGATATTTGCAGTTTTAAGACTGAAGAAAGAGAACCAGACAGAAAAGACAGCCGCTATTCAGCATCTGCCCACTCTCCTGCGAGACACATGCCGTGGGTCAGGCTTCCTATAGCCAGAGTCTGAGCTAAGGACTCGGATGCGTAGGCTTTACGGAGGAAACATTCGCAGAGGAACGAGAGTAGAGGGAGAAGGACAGTGTGGAAAGAAGCTGAGCAAGGTAATGCTTCAGCTGAGTCTATGTTTAGGCTGCCGGGGAGCTCTGGAGCCCAAATTGCACCAAAGCACTGGTTTCATCTGGAGGTAAAAATCCAACTCCTCATATTTCATCTCTGTCCAGCAGTGGGGTAGGGAGGCGGCTACCACGGACAGGTGCAATTTCTAATAAAATGAGTAAGCTGTCAACTGTTAGCAGCCAATGCTCACAGAATTGGACAGGTGGGTGACGCTGCCTGTCGAGGGACCTGGGGGAGGCAGCCATAGTGCCCACTTGTAGGAAGGTATTTCTTTTCTTAGTCAAACCAGAACACATGGATATATTTTGCCTCACTGATCCATATTTTAATAAGAGCTAACACTAACTACGACTGGTCACTGGTTCTTAAAGCCAAAGCCAGTGCCAGAGCCCTCAAAACCTTGTAAAAACTGTGGTTGGTCCTTCTGTGGCCTGAAGGAAGGAACTGATTAGAATGCCCCCAAAACATGAGTCAACTCATCTAGAAACACTTGCAACTTTCAGAGTTAAAATAATCCAACTCTCCCTTCCTTGGTCGAGGAGAAATACTGTTTGCTTCTGTTGGCAGGAAAGAAGTAGCAGTATTAGCTAATGTAGGGCAAGAGAGAAAGGAACATCCCTCAGGAAAGGCTGAATACACAAGGCGAAGGACAGGACTTTGTATGTAGTGCTGTTTCCCATACATGTAGAATGAAGAAACAGTACATGTCAGGATGTTCTAAGAGTCCATTTGCTCTGCCAAGTGCACACAGAGTAGAGAGAGTGTCAAATTATTTGAATGCCTAGAAACGTAGGAGCCAGAAACAAGGGCTGAGATTATAAAGGTAATAAATATTCGTCCACACACAGTACCTTCTTTTCTAAGTTCATCAGATTTTTGTTCAAGCTTTTCAATATCATCATCCAGTCCATCTGAAAATAAAAGGGCCACCTAGGGATGTTTTCAAAAGAAGAAAGATGAGTGAAATGAAGCTCATTGCAACTGCTGACTAACCATTGAAATGAAATCTCATTACCTTTCCTCGGGCCGCAGACTTGTTCTGAAATGCATCCCACAGGGAACCCAAGAGGTCTGAGTTGAGAAGAGACGGGCCTTTAACTGTCACACCCTTCAGGCTGTTGAGTATATTTTCACTGTAGATCTCAAACTTGGGAGAATATTTTTCCATGGCATTTGTCACTTGAAAAGCCACACTAGCCTGGGTCTCAGTGCCCACCTCACAGCTTACACCATTGAGGGAGCTGATGGCACGTAAGATGCCTTGAAGGTATGCTTCCATCCATGGCTGACCCTCGAGCAAAGTCTGCCCTTTCTGCTGACTTGAGATGTCAAATCCAACCACAATGTCCACAAAACAATCTAGGATTCAAGGGAAAAGCATGTATTATTAAATCAGCAAACAATTTTACTTGACTTCCCTGTCATGCCTGATTTTACGCACTTAGAATTTTTTTCTTTTCCCAGTACTAGAGTGTGTATTCAAGACCTTAACATTGAGATATAACCCAAGATACAACTTTTATCTTTTATGAGAGATATGGTCTTGATAAGTTGCTAATTGCTTAGGCTGGGCCCAAACTTATGATCCTCCTGCCTCAGCCTTCTGGAGGATAGGAATTAACAGGCATGTGCTACCACACCAGGATCTTATTTGCACTCCAGTTATAAAATTGGAAATCAAAGAAGGACATAAGTAAGAGTGTAGAAGAGGCACAGAATTCTGTTTTCTGTAACCTGCAAAAGTCTACACGTGTTATTTTCTCAGCTGGCTGTAAAATCTGAATAATCCTAAAACAAGTAATGATCTGAAAGAGTTTATGTAGTCATTAAAAAATCCATGCAAATACTACATTTGTTTAAATACTTCTAAAATACATTGTGGAAATGTAAATAGTAGAAATAAATTCAAATCACTCTAATTATTAATGAGGCCACTTGACAAACTGTAGTAAGTATAAAGAAAATATAAAAACATTGAATAGAGAAAGTCATTTAGAACAAAATAAGTCACAAAGGCCTGATTTTTTTTTAATTTTTCTAAAAGACTTTTTTTGCCTTTTAGCATCCCATTCAGAAATGAACACGTAAACACAAAAGTAAAAAGATCATGAGATTCTTTGAAATCTTGCTTGGTTTCAGTCCTATAAGTAAAGAAACTGGTAAGAAGGACGCTATAATGGCACGGGCCTATAATCCCAGCATTCGGGAGGCTGAGGGAGGATGATCGCAAGCTCAAGGCTGGGCTACATAGCAAGACTTTGTCCTGAGAAAACAAGAAAACTGGCAGACAAATTACATTTGACCATGTCAAACATGGCACTGACTTCAGGAGCTCATTGCTCCAGGAAGCCAGGGACACTGGCATTTTGGGCTTTCAGAAATTCTAAACAAGTGGTACATTTAAAAGGCTTTGCTCTTGTCCATGTTAATTCCAGAAATTTAAGAAATGAAGAAATTAGAGCACGTTTGCTATTTTGAGCTAGGTTTCCTAAAGGCAGGTAATTAAAGAAGGTTACTTTCAAGAAATTTGAAGTTGGCCCAACATTCCCAACAAACTTGAAACACATCATGCTTGGTAAAATAAGCAGGGATAATTTGTAATTTGCTTTACTTAATGACAATTTTTTTCAGATTTTTTTGCATGGACAAATGGCTGCCTTCCCAGGCACACTGATTAAGTGACCTTTCTAAGTCTTTGAAATGAAAATGTCAATTTCATTCTTAAAACAGGGGCCAGTAACTTGATTTATTCTTTATAACAAAAGAAGTAGGCATTGGAAAATAAAATCCTCCTTTGATCATCATTCTCACTATGAGATTTATGGCATGTCAATGTGTTATCAAAACATGTAGAAGGCTGGTCTTCATACTTGATTGTATTTTGCTTTGTTGGAAATCCGTCTGGGATATTCAGAAAACAAGATGAAGAAAAAGAAGCCAAGCAGAAGGAAGCATCAGCATAGGTCCTTTACAAAACTCCTGCAGGTCCATCTTTTCCTACTTGCCTGGAGATTGAAGTTTCACTCTTGGCTAGAGCGTGTCTTAACCTCTGAACAGAAAACCACTCGGTAACCAAACTATGTTACTGCTTTCCAGGAAACAGAAACAAGCACTTGAGAAAACAAACATTACCAGAAATGTCACAATAACAGTGAGTGACCTGGGAGTCATTCTCTGTAAAGGTAATTTTACCTTTTTGTCTAGAGTGCTGAAAGTACTCACATTTGCCTAAAGAAGTTCCTTGTGTTTGATCAGAATTGACAAAACGATTCCACAGTAATGTGATGGAAAGAAGAGAATTTGGCTGACAAAGCTTAAGCAGCAGTGTGTCTGATGACGATTAGAGACAAGCCGTAGTGATCAAGTGGGTTCTCATGGGAGGTCTTGACGACCCTGTGAAGGTTACAGCCCTTGAAGTTCTGGAAACTGTCTTCCTCAGCAAGGGCAGCGCTTCAGGCACAATCTGCCAATGGTGATGCAAATAAACTAGAGGCAGGGAGAGCTTGGAAACTAGGATAACAGGATGAGAACAGAAAAGAAGAAATCAAAGAAAATTAAGGCGACAGCAGGAGATAAGAGAAGTAAAAGTGACGTTCTGAGCCTTGGACCAGTCTTCCACTCAGCGATGCGGAAGCCTGGGGTAGGGAAGATACGAAATTTACTTTCAGTCATGTGCTGCCATGACTCTGTTACTGCTAACCAACTTTGGCCATATCTCTTGCCCTGTCTGAACATTACTTTTATTTACTCTGCAGAGGTATTAATACATCTTAAAATAAAAATATAAAAGAACAGAAAAGAATAGATTGCACTAGACAGTCTCCTGCTTCCCTGCCAAGCCCCTAAAACTGATTCTAATTATCTGACTCTTTTGTAAAAAAAAAAAAAAAAACCCTTTATTGGAGTTGATAATGGCAGAGTTTTAGTATTAAGAAACCCTATTGAGAGGCCAGGGGATTATTTGTAAGACTAGAAAACTGATTCTGAAGAATATGTTTTAATGAGGAAAGTGAGCCTGTCACTAGTTTCAGTTGGGATAGGACAGAATTTTTATTTGGGCCTTTATTATCCTAGATGAAATGGAGAAAGTACGATCTAGAAAATTCAGTTAGTTACTAACAGACACCCACTTTACAACATCTTCAGATTTGCTTCCCCTTGTCACCCAGCTGCCACCACTGCTTGTTTCCTACCACCACAGGGTGAGGTCTCCATTGTGCTGCAGGGGCCCCTGTGCCCACAGGCAACCTGTGTGAGCCATGGGGGCTCCGGCTCCTTCACCACTTCCAGCACCAGGTGCAGTATGTGGCGTCTCCTGTGTGTGGTGGCTCCTGTGTCAGACACACCACTTCCCTAGCAGTTTTCCAAAAGGGCAAGATAACATAACCCAGTAGTGCTCTTTTGGGGTCAATTCAGACTATAGGTGGGAAGGAATTGGTAGATGTTTCGTCTCTTTCACTCCCTGTGCTGCACTGTCCCAAAGATTGGCTCTCTAGGGCCTCTGATGATAAAATTCTGGGCCTAGTTGCTGGCCTAGTTTTGCTCTTTCAGTGGCCATGGTGTAACATTAGCACGGGGCAGGCAGGACTGGCTTGAAGGACTGCATAGAGACCATGGGCCAAGTCTGGGATGGGCATGGTCACCAGCGGGAGAGGGCAGCACTAACTCTGCATGAACAATGCACTGGTTGTCTTTCTCAAGCAGCTGTGGCTAGCTTGCCAGTGGGCCACCTTGGGCTTGCTTTTCCTCTTTCTGCATCAATTCTCTTCTCCTTACTCTTGGTTTTACTTTATTGCATTCCTAACAAAGTTTTAGACCATAAACTTTGTCTTAAGCTTGGGTGGGAGAGAATCCAGTTGAGACAGAAACATAAAGAGCTCTTTGGCAAGAAGAGCTGGAAATGGTTATTTTGGTTTTTCTCCCTCTAATTCTCACATCCTTTGAAATCTAACAAGTTGTCTTTTAGCCCGTTCTATTGAGACCAATCTTACTCTCCTTTCTGATCCCCACGTCCATGCTTGTAGGTACAGAAGGAACTCTTTTGAGAGGTACCCTTGACTCTTTTGTTACCTAACCATGGCTCCATCCCAAAAAGGTAAGACTCATATGCTCAAAATTTCCCCAAGTCTCATGATCAAAGGAAAACCAGGAAAATAAACTTGGATGAAGTTGCTTAAGAGATTTTGGTATATGTTGAGACTTTGCATTTGAATGTAACTTGGAAATGTTCTAAAATATTTTAGTTCTGAAACCAAGGAACTCTTGGCCAATTGTTCCCTGTGAACCAACTCCCACCAGTCCATGAACTTGCTTCTCTGAGATCACTTGAGGTACCTGCAACCTGCTACAGAGGAAAGTATACTACTACTCATCAAACAGTTGCATTCCCCATTCATTACCTCACTTGTCCTCACAAAACAAGAAAATAAGTACCAATTCTTAAATAGCCCCCTTCTTTCCCCAAAGGAGGAAGCTATGACTTACAGATTGTCTAAGGTCTCACAGTCACGTCCAGGGATTCAGATTCATGGCTATCTGGGAGATTACATGCTAAAGCCGCCTCCCTAGTCATTTTCCTGGTGGCCATGGGTTGACAAGTCATACAGGGTGCTGGTCCTGCTACTAGATTATGCTGTGAGAAATAGTAGCTTAGCAGAGGGCAACTTCCTCGGGGAACAGCTGTTGGTGACAAAATTGCAAAGAAATGAATCCATGATGCCTTAATAAGCTCCAGCTATTAGTCCGTGAAACACAATGCTTAGACACTAATTCTTTGTAATGTCAGCATCAGACGACCTATAAAACATCCATGCCAAGAAAATAGAATACTTAATTTAACAATTAAAAAAGGAAAGGAAAACATTGGAGGATTGGGGTTCAGATAAACCTCCATTTCAAAATATGCTTAGTCTATTACCTCTAGCATGATCAAGACCAGGCTATCAATATTCCCTCGAGAGCCAGTTTCCACACATATAAACGCAAATAAAAATGAAAAAAATAGTAGAATGTTGGGAGACTGAAGTGAGACAATGTAGTTAAAGATATGGAGGGCATCAAGCTTGATGCTTCATGAACGCTCAAAAATAGTCTGACTTTCTTCATATTTCTATGCAGCTAATCATCCTTTCAAATTGTGAATCAGAGTATACAATAGAGAAACTCTTAGAGATGATTTAGCTTTGTTAATGAAAAACAGACTCAAGAAATGTAGCAACCTTCTAAAGTTAGGTGTATTTTGTTAAGAAGGAAATGGGTATGGATGTGTGCTCAGTGGTAGAGTGCTTACTTAAAATATGCAAGGTTCTCGATTCAACTTCCAGCACATGCACGCATGTGCACACATACATACACACATGCAGCAGAACAGAGCAAACATCAAGGCCAGGCTCTAAATCTAGCTTGCTTTGAGCATCTCAAAGATACTGCTTAATTTCCTTGGCTTGAAGATCTACAACTTCAGAAGAATCGGTGCCCCTCCATTTCTTCGCATTTCTTCATCTTGGAAGCTTATCAGTGCTTTTTCCAGCCCCGTTAGTCCTCAGCTTCGGTGGCTACAAAGGCCTCACATTTTTGTGTGCTGCAGTAATGACTTCAAGTTTATCTCAATAGACAATATTTTCTCTTAGTTTTAAATTTTTTGTATTCATGGCTATTTCGAAATAACCCCTTACACAGAGTTTACACTTTTTTTTTTTTTTTTTTTTTTTTTTTTTTTTTTTTTTTTTTTTTTTTTTTTGCTTTCTACATGTTTTGTTTCATGTATTCGAGTAGAAACTTGGTTATTCTAAAATAATTGTTGCCTGATAATTGGCATTTTATGTGAAATAGGAAATTAATGTCAATGGTTTGGCTGAGGTAATACAAAGTAAGACGAGATTGTGAAATAGGATATACAAAGACAGTCGTCCCTAATCAACTATAGGACTCTTAGTCCCTAACCTCTACTCTAGGTCTTGAAAAAGGTATGTGATTATAGTTTAAAAGACCTGTAGAGTTGGAGAGACCTGTTAGTGGGCTATGAGCCATCCCATCTCTCTCTCTCTCTCTCTCTCTCTCTCTCTCTCTCTCACACACACACACACACACACAGAGAGAGAGAGCAATTTTCTCCTTCAGAAAAGAGAGAGGCTTTTAAAGACAACTTTAGCTTGGAAATTCTAAGGAATGAAAAGCAATGGCATGTTGCTTTCCTCTCAGAGGAGAAGGGCTGCATTTCCCGTTTATTGAGGTAACTGATGTGCATTTTCCCATATGGAATTAATGTGCCCAGTGTAAGAAGAAGATATTATGGCCTCCTCTGGCCTCCCACCCAAGAGGTGACTTGGAGGAGCCAAGAGACCTCAGGAGAGTAACACTAGAGTTGCCACCACAAGCCTTGCAGCTACAGAAGTATCTGCAGGATCATCTAAGGTGCAGACATACTTACCCTCCTCAGAAGAACCATTATTGAGAAATTGCCTGACCCAATGGGCTTAGCAGGGGATGGGTATGAGGAAAGGCAGAACAGAGGTCTTTGAAGGACTCATGAACAGACCTAGCTTCAGACACAAGCTACAATAGATGGAGCCATCAAGTGAGAACTTCAGGACCTCTATAGCCTACATCTCCCTCCCAGCTCCGCTAGAGAGCTTGGGAGGAGGGGGAACAGTGAGAAGAGGGGGGTCACAACGTGTCCACCCTCTGGCTGCTTCTCTTACAGCAGGTGAGAAGCTTACGGCAGATGGGAAAAGAGGGATGACGTGGAGTGTTTAGTGTTTTAGTAGTTATACCAGGATAGGCAGATTAATCACCAAGAGGAAGTTCATTTGTTGCTTGGGCATGGCTCGGGGCAAGAGAAGGGTGAGGCCCTAGGAATAAATTTAATGGGTTGCTGGCAGACAAAAAATAGAGTGACCTTGTAATTATACACTAGGTGTCATTTTTATTCAAAGTAAAGTTTAAACGTGTATTTTCTCATTAAATCTTCCTGCTGATGTTTTGAACCAGGTACTACTGTCTCTCACATTAAACTTGGAGAAGTTAAGCAGGTTTGCTTAAGATGAAATGGCCATAGCTCAGGGATTTTTGGGCAGGCTGCCTGTCATCAGCTGCCTCTTAAGGCCTTGTAGATTTTCTTTGTTGAGTAAAAATCTGGGGTTGATGTTAACCATGCCTGCTTCTATAGACAGACAGCCAACCCACTGGCTGTCCATAAGAAAAAGTTACCCTTTCAAGATACCTCCATCTACTGGAAATATGTCAAAATGAGCTCCTTTATAAGAGGATATTTCTGAACTTCTGTGGTAAAGTTTTATAATAAAGATAGAAACCTCTAGAGTTATTCCCTCCATATCTACCACAGCTCTTGGCAGCTCTATAAGCCCTGTTACTACATAATCAAAATCTATCAGAGTGCTTATTTCTTTGAGATATGCTCTTCACCCTCTGGACCCAGGCAGATTGTGAAGGAGGGTCCTTTCCTCACACCTTCTGAAGAGGTGGTTTTCCCACTCAGAGTGGGCATGCTCCCCAGGGGAGGTGGGAGAACAAACAGGACACAGGATCTCTGCAAGTCACCAACAGCATTTGGAAACTGTGGGAAAGCTCAGTCTGAAGTTTAGAGGCACAAATCTAAATTCTCCCTGCACCTTCAGGAGATTACAGCTAGAGCCTGAGGAAAATACAGGGTGGAGAGTGGGGGGAACAAAAATGGATACTTTTTAAATACTTACTGCTGTCACCCCCTGAGGTACAGATGTTGCGAACAATCCTTTTTTTGACCTTTTTCAGCTCATCAAAGTTATGCACCGTCAGTTTTTTATCTGCAGTGCCGGTGATCTGAATGAGCTGCTGGTCATCCACATCCCCAATCCCCACTGAGTAGATGTCGATCCCTTGGTGCCTCAGCTCTTCAGCCGCCTGAGCCACGTCGTCTTGGGACTGGCCATCTGTGAGCACCAGCAGCACCTGAGGGGTGCCCGTGTTGATTCTGCTGCCCATGTCTGGCTGGAAGTAACGCCCCACCTCCCGGAGGGCAGCGCCAATGTGGGTATATCCAAAGATCTGTTGGATGCCTTCAATCTGCAACGAGATGTCCTTTTCCCCTGAGAAAGTTCCCAGGGGGAACTCTGGCCGGTAGACGTGGCTAAACTGTGCTGCTCCTATGTGCACTCTGTTGAGGCTGACATCAAAGTCCTGGACAACAGACGCCAGAAATTCCTTCATCTTCTTGAAGTCACTTGGGTGAATGCTATTGGAACCATCCATGAGGAAAACGAGATCTACTTTTTCAATATCACAATCTACAAAGAGGAGAAAACAAAAGCCAAGACACCAGACTGTTATTCTTTCTTCAGTTCACAAGAGCAAAGCAGATGCTTGCAGCTACAGAAATGCTAGTCCTGAAAGGCAAGTCCTGTCTTGTCTTTTGCTGCTCTGTGGTCACAGTAACTGGGGAGAAAATGAGAAGGAACAACAGGTTCATAAAGGCAGCCTGAGGCATGAGCCACTCACACATCCTTTCCTATTGATCTTGGCTTGTCCATTCAGGCTTACACCATTTGCTTTTCTGAAATGACAGAAAACCAGGAATAGTGCTACAGAAAGCTTGTTCTCATCTGTAGCCCAGTCTTAACCCTTCCAGAAAGCCCAGGGACAGCAGTAGTACAGCAAGAAAAAAAAAAAAAAAACTAACATGTGTCTATTTAGGGGTTGAAACACAAACAGATGGCCTGTGTTACTGATTAGGCCTCTCTGGCCATCTAGGCAAAAAAATATTTTCCTGGTTTATAAGGGCGAATTGAAGGGCAGATTTAAAAGCATACCCTCTTGTCTATATCTAGCTGAATTTCTTCTTTTATTAGCTCCCTTTCTGGTGTACACAGGCAAAAATACCTACTTGGGAAAAGTATTTTTTGAGCAAAACAATGCTGTATATCCCAGGATACTTTCATTATGTAAAAAGAGAAAATAGGAAACACAATGAGAGCCCCTTGCCAGCAAATGAGTTATGTTTGGCACACAGTCATGTGTCCCTTGGCTTTCTGGTAAGGATTATCATTTCCTTGAATTTCTCTGTGATTCCACCACTGCCCTAACTTAATTTTCATTGTAGCCTCAGAAAAAATTAAAGTGTCTGAGTCATTTCTGCAGTCCAGATAAAGAAAAGACAAAAAGAAATATGATAAGTAGAATCTTCAAAAATCAGTTAAACTCATTAAATTCTTTTGTTTCAGAGAACAGGAATGTAATACTGTTTTTCTGCTAAAACAAGAACTCCCAGTACAAAATTGTAGTATACTCTTTGATAGTGGGCTGTAGGAGGTCAGATCAAATTTTGCACATTGGCTATCAGGAGGTAAGAGAGCAGTCCTACTTTACAGTAAGACTCAGGAAGATAGTTTTGGGTTTGTCAAATCAAAATAGGGTAGTTGTATTTGAAAAAGACAAGCCACATGAAAAATTTAAATGATTTTGAAAAAGAACTGCATTACAATGTTGGAATTGTGGGTTAGCAGCAATTCACCTAATAAAATGATAGCTTTGTTTTTGTTTTTGTTTGAAACAGGATCTCATTCTGTAGTCCAGGCTGGTCCTGAACTTACTATGTAGCCCAGGCTGGCCTCAAACTCAATCCTCCTGCCTCAGCCTCCCCGGGGCTGAGATTATGTCATGCTAGGCAACCCAGTGCTTTGCACTTGCTGGGCAAGCACTTTAACTCCTGGGGTGGCCATCAGCTCCAGCAAAGTAATATTTTGGTTGAATATGTCTTAGGGGGAAGACTAAGGAATTTTAGCACAGCACATTCTCCTCTGAACCAAAAGGGGGAAATGGGAGCTAAGTGAATGACAGACGGATGATGAATTCCTACACACGAATGCCAGGCAACCTCCTGCTGCCAGGATAGGAGCACAGCACCAAGGCACAGGAAGTTCTGCTCTGCACCCTGTCCTGGTGCAAGCCTGGCTTATAATGGGCTCTGCATTCCAAACCAACCAGAACTGAGAAAGGTGAAAACTGGGGACTTCTAAATCTGTAAGAAAGAAGATATTAGGCCATGGTTGTTGATTCTTAGGAGAACACAGAATTCTATTTCTTACATAAACAGCAGAAAAAAGAATTGGTGAACAGAAAAATATATAAGCAAATCTATGTTGTAATAAGTAAAGGCTATCCCAACCTAGTGAATCCTCAGTGAAAAGTTCAGGAAGAAGCAAGCAGGAACATTGCAGAATAAGGGTGCCCAACCTTGTGACCTGCCTGGGCTCTGTGAGTGAAGAGGAACTGTCATGAGCCACATATAAAATGTCTAGTATAAGTAATCAGAAAAATTGCAAAAAAAAAAAACCCTCAATGTTTAAAAATAACTATGAAACTGGATTGGGCCACGTTCAAAACCATTTTGGGTTGCATGCAGCCTACAGGCTGCAGGTTGGACAGCTTCTTATAGAAGGTAAAACTTGTTGAGGGAAAGGCTGAATGAAACACCCTCGAGGTCCTTCCACCTCTGAGACTCAGTCATGTGGAGAGTCCTATGAAACCATTCTGGCTTCTCTCTGCTCTGAAAAACTTGTTCCTGAGAGTGCTGCTCTCCTTTGCCCTTAAGCTAATAATAAGGAAAATAATTGACAAGCCTTACCTATTTTTGAAGAGTTACAAACACTATCTGATACATCAGAAAATATCCCCTTCAGGCCTCCAAAAGTCTCCACGAAGTAGTACTTGTCACTTGATCCAGCCATGGCTAACAGCTCCACGGGATTGGCACCAGCGATGCCCACAGCCAGGACAAGAATGCCCTTGTCCCGCAAAGCCTTCGCGGTGGTGTTGAGCTTTTCAGCATCATGGGATTCCCCATCTGTGATCACTATGAGGACTTGAGGGACCCCATTGTGCAGGCGGCTGCCCCGGGGTTCAGTAAACATATGGTCGGCAAAGCCTAGTGCTTCTGCAGTGTAAGTGTTGCCCCCCATGGGCTGGTCATTCTGGAGCACTGAGATCACGTCCATTTTTGTGTCAAGGTCATCCAGATAAAACAGCACCTGTGGATCATCAGCATACTTCAGAGCTCCAAACCGGACCTGATGCTTGCCCACATCAGCCTTTTTCACTAAACCAATCATAAAGTCTTTCATGATATTATATTCATCATAGTCAATGCTGCCGGAGCTATCAATTACAAACACAACGTCCAAAACTTCAATCCGCTTGCATTCTAGAAGAGGAAAAAGGTGACCACATGAGGTTACTTTGGACAGCATGGGAGATCCTCCAACTTTAAAAAATTGAACAGTGACATTCAAGGGGGGTTAAGGACAAGGCAAGAGTGATGTGAAACCTACTTCAGAGGTGATAGGGGTAGAGTGACAGCCACAGAATCATTGGGAACAGAATTTCAAAAACTTTTGGACTGAAAAACAAAACCACAATTCTGTATAAATTTTCCCGTATAAGTGGTATTTTCAACATGTGCTTTTGTTTATACAAATATGTCTTTTTTAATTGGAGGAATCTTAAGACTTTATTCTTGAAAATAAGCCTTGGGGAAATGATCAAACTAAAACAAATTCGGCAACACTATTTTTTCATGGTCCTATGATGACTTACTTATTAATCTTATATTTTATCCTTATTTGACTTTCTTGAAACTATTTTCACGACTGAATCTCATCACAAGAATGAGCCCACTTGACATATTCCTACTAACCTTTGAAACCAGAAGTAATGCTGTAGAAAAGTAAAGCACAAAGGACCAGCTTCATGTGTAGAATGTTCTGTTTAAAGGAAATCATCCATTCTGAGTCCTAAGTGCTAACTCATTTGTTCTAGAGAAGTGGAATGGCATGATTCTTGGCCATTTAGTCCTTACCACATTCCCTCTACAGCCTTAAGAAGTATGATCCAAATGTTAACTCATTCATTCTTGAGCATCAGACCTCTAAGTACCATCCCTGAAGCCCCCAAGAGGCTTTCCACATATCCTTTGTGAACCATTTGCTGGCCATGTATGGGGCTATTGAAAACCCAAGAACCAATGTACTTAGCCACTGACTGAAGTGTGCTATGCAGAACTATGAAGCAAACTCTTAAGAAAGGCTGGCTCCCTAAAGAAGTAACTAGATCCAGTCCCTTGGGCCTCTGGTCGGCTGCCAAGCTTACTTGGATTTCTTAGAGGACCTGAGTGTAGACTCTTCAGTGTTGCAACCCTTCAAGAGTCATGCTCTTTTTGGGTGAAATTAATATGGAAGAAAAACTAGAGTTAGTCCTCTGTCTACAAACCAGACTATGGTCATCAAACCTTAGAGCGGGAACTGAACAAATGGTTATCAAATGGTTATATAACAAATGGTAAGTAAAATTCCATTAAGGGCTATTGCCTTTTTAGAGGCTTTTCAGAATGCTTCCATCCCTAAGCCTCATGGGGCACAAGTCAGTCCCTTGTATTTGTTGTGATATTTTGTTATTGTTGCTTTATTAATTTGCTTTTTGTGCTGGGGTTAGAACATAGGGCTTCACACATGCGAGGCAAAGGTTCTACCACTGAGCTCTACCCCAGTTCAAAACTTATTTCATCCCTTCTATTACTCTTTGGTATCCTAAGAAGAAAAGAAGGACTAGGCCATTTACTTTCGTTGAAGTGACCACTGCTCAAATTTCCTTACTATGGCCCTTTTTCATAAGGTTTAATACATATGAAAGGGTTTTCATAAACATCTCGATCAATTGTAAAAACAAGAAAAATGCATACTTTCAAGGATGTTAGGACAAAGGGGGGTCACCTTGTCCAGGAAGTTTACTCCCTTACCACATGCCTTAACAATCCACATGTAGTCTGAGGGCACCCAGAGTCCACACATGTTGGTTCCCTATTCTCAAGGTAGGGCCAACTCTAATGTCATCCATGTACTCAAACTTCCCATGGGGTCATGCTAAAGATAGACTAAAATGATCTCCTTGCTTAGCTCCAACCCATACCCTGTCAGTGCTTTCCTTCATCGCCTTCTGAAAGTTCCTTCTCAATAAGCCACCTCCACCCAAACTCCTCCACCGAAACAGCATCTGCTTCCAGGGAGCCTGCCCTAGGACCTGGTATAATACCACTTTCCTGAAATAAAGGATTCTTCACTTAGGACTATTTATCTATAAATGGGAATAAGTCTAGGTGAAACAAAATCATTTCTTACTGTCTGTGTAATTCAACCGGTCAAAGCAACCAGTACAAACATTTCAGTTAAACAAAAAGTTAATATGTACAAATGCAGCTCTACTTAGTTCAAGAAATAGTGACTAACAGAGCTGGTATTTGGATACTTCCATTAGAGTTAATACTCATGCCTACCTTCACGGGGACTGCATATTCCCAAAACAAGTTCATCTTCAATGTGCTGCAGAATGTCAAAATTCTCAACATAAAATACCATCTCTCGCCTCCCGCTGATCTCCTCCAGCTGGGTGACATTGGAGCCAAACACTCCCACAGAGTAGATAATTATGCCTTCTTGCCGAAGTGCTTCTGCTGGAGCCTTTACTATGTCCTGTGCTTCGCCATCCGTGATGAGAATCAGAAACTTCCTGACATTGGGCCGGGCCCCCTTGGTGGGGCTGAAGTACTGAGACACAAAAGTCAGGGCACTTCCAGTCAGGGTCCTGTCTCCAATGTGAGCCATTTGGTCTATTGCATTAGAAATATCACTTTGGGATCTGAATTTGTTGAGTGGAAACTCTTCCTTATTAATGTCACTGAACTGGACTACGCCAATCTGCACCCGATCTGCTCCGATCTGAGATTTGTTCACCAGGTTTTTCATAAATATTTTCATTTTACTGAAGTTTTCAGGTCCTATACTGCCAGAACTGTCCACCAGAAACATGATGTCTGCTTTCATGTCTCTGCAGGCTGCATGGGAGAAATTGGGACATTTATTCAAGTCAACCACAGGTGCGAAAACAAGAATGAACAGGAAAATCCAAATCACAAATCATTCTACATCAAAGGTAATTGTGTGCTGGGTAAGAGTTGTTAGTAGGGAAATAAAACATTGGAAGCAATAAAAGCGAGACAATCCTATTCATTATTTAGTAATTTCTTTAAATATGTAATAACTCTGGATTTATCAATCTTAGTGCTGTTGACATTTTGGGCTCACTTTATTTTTATTGTGGTAAGTAGTTTGTACATGGTAGGGCTCTACTGGATGTTTAGCAACATCCCTAACCTCTTCTTATTAGATGCTAACAATACTCCTCAATTATAATACCAGAAATCAGGCTAGAAATTACCAAATACCTCCTAAGGGAGAAAATAACCCTTAGTTGAAAGGCATTGATATATACCACGATAATATTTCAGAAGATTTTTTAAACAAAATTTAATTAAACCAGAAGTACTCCTTAAAAACTGAAACCACTAGATCATATTACATACGTATTGCCCTACACATCTGTTCCAGCAGGGATTTGTTGGAGAAAGCTAACTAATAATTAGTAAGGAGAATTCCTCCAAATATCAGTGTTTTTCATCAGATATTAATCAGAACATATAATGGGCTCCAACTTTTGATCTGGAGAACAAATTACAATGTCAAATATTGACAGGAAGAAAACTTGTAAGCAGAAGTCAAAAGGCAAAGCCAGCATGTCCCTTACCCTCTTCAGAACAGATTTCTTGAACAACTTCGTTTCTTATGTCCTTCAAGGCATCGAAGTCATGCACGTAGTACACTCTCTTTTCCTCCCCGGCAATTTCCAGCAGCTGTGTTTGGTTGGCTTCTTTGACCCCAATAGCATAAACATGGACATTGCCTTCTCGCAGTCTGTTTGCAGGCTCCAAAATGCTGTCCTTGGACATGCCGCTCGTCACAACGACAAGATGACAGGGCACTTCGTTTCCTCGCTGCTTCTTTGCTTTTTGCAACAGCTTCAGGGTAAAATTCAGGGCCGCCCCCATGTGTGCATCCCCGCCCATTTGCCTGATGTTCTCAAGAGCCTTCCCCAGATCATTCTTGTTGGAATATTTATTGATCTCAAACTCCAAGTCCGAACTGTTCGCATACTGAACAGCCCCTACTCGCACTTTATGGGGGGCAATATTGAACATCCTCACCACCTCTGACAAGAAGGTTTTCACCTCGTGGAAGTCTGTGGCCTGGATGTTCCCTGAGCCATCAATGAGCAGGTAGATGTCTGCTTCCTCAGTGTCCACACAAGCTGCAAAGGAACCAAGGAGTTGAAGGCGGCCTTTAGGACAGGGGTGAAGGAGAAACGAGGGCAGTGGAGAGAGCAGCAAATGCAAGGTCCTTCAGAGAGAAAAATGGAAAATGCTTCCAAGCTTAAGAGACTTGTGCTCATGGCTTATAATCGTCAAATCTCAGTGCCTGTTGGGCCAAATAAATTACTTGTGTCCCTGTGAGACTATTAGCTTAATTCTCTGTCATCAATCAGAACAAATCTAGACATAATAAAAAAAGATTAGAAAACTTCAAAGCTGTTCTTTCACAAGTCATTTTTTTCCTACCCTAAATAATGGCTTAACAAGAAGCCAAATGGGATGTGAAATGGAGACGGTGTTTACCAGGCCACTGTCAACACAGGAACACTCTTTTGGAAATCTAGAATGCAATATCTAGTCTTCCTCATTCCTCCTCAATTAAGGGGATTGTTGTCACTGACTTGCATGTAAAAGTTGTTGAAGATACATGTGCATACATATGTGTGTACACATCTGTATAACAAGCCGGCCCTCACACGACTGTGCTAAAGGGAAACTCGGGAACATTTCTGCCCACACTCGTGATACCCAAAATCATTTTTGTACATACAATACTTGAAAAACAAGACACACAGGAGGGCTGAGCTGCCCATCTCCTCTCCCTACTTTACCGGATTTGAGGGTTTCCGTCCGCTCTGCGAAGACAGAGACTGTGTGCGTTATCTGGTTCCGCAGCTTCTTCAGGAAGGTCTGGTTGTGGGAGGCCAGCTCGGAGAAGCTGCCCAGTTTGGTGGCAAACTGCTCGGCAGGGTGGGAGGCTATCTTTTCCAGCTGGGCTTTGCTGGCCTCTTCTGTGCCCAGGGTGAAGATGGTCACCCCCTGGCGCCGGAGGTTGGCAGCTGCCTTTGTCACATTATCTTCTGAAGCGCTGTGGGTCACCAGCACTGTGATCTGGGGAACTCCCTGGTTCTTGCGACTGCCTTTCTGGGCACTGAAGACCTCCTTCCTGACCTTCCGTATGGCAGCCCCAGTGTAGACCGGCCCCGCCTCGGGAGAGAGGCGCTCTATGTGTCCCAGGACCTCTGACTTGTTGGTGCCCATGCTCAACGAGCTGATCACTCTCGTCTCGTTGCTGTAGGCCACAAGACCAACCCTCATGCAGTTCTCTTTTATGTCAAGGGAAGAGAGGCTTTCTTCCAGGAATGCTTTCAGAAAGTCAAGGTTCTCCTGGCTGCCGTTGACCGACACATCCAACAGGAACACAAGGTCGGCCACTGAAGGGCCTTGGCAAACTGTGGGAGAGGAAGGGACAAGCATCATTTAGCTGGAGGTTTGGCATGTCTGCTAGACATCAGAGGACGCGAAGCGCATACCTGGCAGCTTTTGGTTATGTACTTGAAGAGAGAGGGGTGTGTAGGGAGGGATCATGGAGCTAAGGTCAGGAGGAGCTGAGTTCAAATGTTGGACCTTATCTAAGTACCCAGCTTCAATATCCTCACTTATGATTAGACAAATATTTACCTCTTACAGAAGTATGGGTAGTAGGAGAGGTAATATGTAAGGTATGATCTAAAAATATAGTGAATGTTTAAAATTTTGAAATTACAGTAATGGACATATCATCATTATTCTCCCTCTAAATATTTCCCTCTTCACTTCAAACAAACTTATCTAACTGTTCTTGGCATTTTCTGAAGAGGTTCTGGAAGTCTCTTTCATGACTGTTTTCAGTTGTGACATGGGGCTGACTTGATGTCCTGAATCAATTAAAAACATTTGCCTTTCATGATAATTTTGACTTTGGAGAAGAGCCAGAAGTGACCCAGTTCCAGTGGCTGAGGTGGCTGAGATCGTGCTGCAACGGGTTTTTCTTTTAGCTGGCCTTGCCATTGGATGGCACTCCGCCGCAGCGTTCACCAAGTTTTCTAAAAGTATAAAAGATGACCTCCACAACTGCTTCAAAAAGTAGCAGGAACAGTAGGATTGGTGCACTCAAAGCAAGAAGGAGGACTAATTTTTTTTGAGGGGCGTTAATGAAAATGTGTCTTTTACTATAACGTTTTTTAAAATTTAAACATTTGACTTTTTTTATCAAACTCATACTTGACATAAAGCTTGGTATGTAAGATTGAGCCAGATGTGATGGCACATGCCAGAAATCTCAGCACTTGGGAGGCCGAGGCAATAGGATTTCTATGACTTTGAGGCTGGGCTGGACTACATAGTGAGTTCAGGACCAGTCTGGACTACAAAGCCATACCCTGTCCTAGGAAAAAAATAAAAATTCACTGAACAGTAGCTATTAAAGATTAAAATTATATAAGTATCATCGCCATTATAATAAGCACTTCTAGTCCAAATATTCCTAATGCATGGTAACAGGTGCAAGTGAAATTTCAATTGTTTTATTTGAGAAAGATTCTAGTAATAAATATTCATATTTTCATAGGTTGCCACAAGGGGAGCATTCTCAATGATCAAAAGGTAATGAAGAATGTCATCTGTAACTGTTTCAAGGAAGAATACCGTATTTCACATGACTCATTTGGCCATGGACACTTTGATGTTCACAAAATCATGCTCCTTCATGTTATTAGAATGGGACAAGAGAAAAGACAAAAGAGCAGGTGGGCTGTGGAGAACAAGGAAGCCAGTTTAGGATAGAGCAGCAGAAAGGTAGGCAGTGGGGCCCAGATGACCTGCTACCTGCCGGGCTCAGGAGACCTGACCCACCTCTGAGTGCAAATTGCAGGCTGGCCCTGGGGCTGGTCATTCTTTTTTTTTTTTTTTTCTTGCAGTATTTGAGATTTAACTTAAAGCCTTCACACTAAACTATATCCCTGGCCTTAAAAGAAAAATTTTTTCTTTAAAATTTTTGGGACAGCCTCACTGAATTGCCAAGGCTGGACTCTAACTTGTGATCGTCCTTCCTCAGCCTCTTGGAATGTTGGGATTACAGGTGTGAGTGACTGTGCTGGGCTTTCACATTATTTTTAAGGATATCTACAAGTTCTCTGCAGAATAACCAGAAGTTGTTTTTTAGCTCTAACATTCTGTGATTAGATCACAGGGCTTGCTACATGGGAACTCCAACCCAGGGAGACGCTCAGAGGAAGGTGGGCATTAGGGATGAGGCAACCCTTAATTTTAAGACCTCTGTGAGTGACAGGCAACATGGATAATTGAAACATGGGAACTCTAGGTTAACTGTATGGTTAAAGGGGAAATCACTGGGTCCTCTTGAACATGTGAATATTTAGAACTGGAACATGCAGCCCACCTGGGGAAGGGACATTCAGAGATTTTTCTATCTTCTCCCCATGTTGATATTGAAAATCACTATCATAATGTGCATGCTTGAGTGCTCAGCTCACCTTCGACAAGGATATCATTGACTACTGCTTCCCTGTGCTTAGCTACATCCCTGATGATCCGCGTCATGTTCTGGGAGAACATGCTGAGATCTCTGGCCGTCCGAAGGTTGAAATGAAACTGAGCCGTGGCCATCGCCTTCAGGTTTTCCTCGGAAGCTTTCTGTATCCCCACTGAGATGATTTTCACCCCGTCCCTCCGCAGGGCCTTCGAAGCCTCTTCCACATCATCCTCAGACTCGGCTGAAGCCAGGACCACCAAAACTGGGGGAAACTGTTTCTTGTCTCTTCCATTTGCAGGGGTGGAGAAATAGGTCCTGTGGGCCTCCCGAAGGGCGTTTCCTGTCTTTAAGGGTCCGCCCAGGAAGCCGAAGTTCTTCTTGAGGTGATTCAGCATGGGATTCCTGCTCCTGAAGGTGTTCAGCTGGAACTCGTCGTGCAGGGTCTCGCTGTACTGGGCCAGGGCCACACGGTATTTGTTGGCCTCTATGGGGAGACTGCTGACCACTTTATTGATGAACGTTTTCACCAATGGGAAGGACTTATTTCCCAGGTGATCTGAGCTGTCCACCAGGAACACCACATCTGCATACTCAGGGTCTATGGAACCACAAACAAACAAATAAATAAAACAAAAAATATTAAAAGTTTATTTTCCTACTTAATATCAACCACAGGTTGATCCCGAAGGTCATCATATGTACAAAAGTACTTGAACTATAAGTTAAAATATACAAAACTTTGCTTATCAGAGTAATTTGCTGTAATATTTGAAGTAAAACTAATGCTATGAGAAAAATATGCAAGCGCTACATTCAATGTAGCTCAAAAATCATCAAATATAGGAAAAACTAACAAACTCTTGGGATACCTTGTATATGAGGAGAAACTTAGTTTTCTCTTTTGTTTAGTTTCTTCACAATGAACTGGGCATAACAGTCTGAAACTGCACATTCTCTCAGAAAAAGAAACATTTGTTTTCTTGGGTTGATTCATTTATACAACTTCTCATTTGAACTGGTCACAAATTAAGTATCAGGTTAGAATAGCTCAGCGATTAAAGCGCCTGCTTAGAAAGCTCAAGACTCTGCATTTGATAAGCCAAGCCAGGCGTGGTGGTGCATGCCTGTAATCCCAGCACTCAGGAGGCTGAGCAGGAGTGTTGCTATTAGTTGGAGCTCAGCCTGGGCTCCACAGTGACTTCAGGACAGGCCTGGACTACTGAGTGAGACCCTGTCTCAAAAAAAAAATTATCACTTTTGCAAAGTTTTAGCTAATTAGAAATAGGAAAATTTAGAGAAGTAAAAACATGATGGATTTTTATATTAGTGAATAATTTGTCCTTACGTTTTATTCTTTTTTTTTTTTTTTGCTTTTAGATTTTGATCTCAATTTATACCAACAGGATAATAATTTTAATTGAGAATCACACTCCTTTCTATTGGTTTCATTGTCTGAAAATCTAAAAAATCTGAGTGTTTTATAGTCATTCTCACCTGAGAAATATAACATGGTATCTAAGTATCTTATATTAACTTTGAATTGTAAAATATCTATTTGATGAAGTTTTAAAAGTACCTATACAGATCATAATATGAGATTGGCTTAATCTACTTTAATTTTTTTATAATGTGACCATTGTAATTTACCATCATTATTTACTCTCATATACATGAAATATGACATCACCAATATTTTAGGCTAGAAAAGAGATTATAGTGATAGTTTCCATCAAAAATATAATTTTTATATAGGATTATAATACTCAGCTAAACATTCAATGTTAGGTTCAATGTTAGATGTCTAGAATTTACATGGTAGGGAATCACAAGGTTGAAGCTTTAATGTCCTTACTGGTGATGTGATGTTCTGGAGTTCTTGTAACCTTAGCATGAAATCCATTTCTTGTCTAGAGGAGGGAGGAAACTGGGGAGTAGGGGAGCATGGTTTATGTTTAAGAAAATACAGTGTTATTCAACAAATAACAGAAATCCTTGTTCTGTTATTAGACAACTCTATGAGAATCATCAAGCCATTCAGCATACTTGAGCCTCAGGTTCCTCTATTTTACAAGAAGTAAACTCAACTAGAAGACATCTAGGCTCCCTCCTCAAGTCTGAGATTGTGACTCACTAAAATGGTTATTAGGTAAATTCTAATCAAATTAAATTAACTTCAATCTAATCTTTTCTGAAGCTTCTAGACAATCTGTGTTGACCCTGTGTATTACTTCATTCTCTTTACAGCAGTCTGATTGGGACATAGTAGACAAATCTTTTTTGTCTTTTTTAAAATGCATAATTCTATCCAATTAAATCCCATTTATGGTGATTTAGCCAGCAGCATTCTGGGAAGGAATACGTGAGGACAAGTCACTACTTTCTTCCAAAAGAAGACTGGCGGGTCAGTGAAGCTGGCTTAAGATGACTGACCTGTAACCTCCAATGATCTTTCCCTTCACGAATACTCCCCTGTGTCTCATGTGGGGGAAGGAAGTATAGGTGCCAGGCACAGAGGTAGAGTCAGGTACCAATAAGGTCTTTGATTATATCTGAATTATGGAATAACTCAGGAAAAAAACTGTTCCTGTTTCTCTTTTAAAAGCTTAAGAGCCAGTGAAACATCCAAGGATGCTATTTGGAGGGCAAAGTCTGGTTTATCTCTTCACAAAACTCTCTTCTGAGGTCAGAGTCCTGGAGAAAGCTGCAAGAGCCAATGTAGGTGGTCCCAGATGTGACCAGACCAGCACACGCAGCAGTTGTTCAGGAGTCAGGAGAGGTGGTACAGGGTGGGTCGATGGGTTTACTTGGGTTCCACTGGACACAAAGTGCTGACAGCACTATGGAGCTTCCTCTCCAGGACAAAGCATGGTCTTTACAATAAGCAGACAGCTTAAATTGAGGCAAAGTCTAGACACTTAACCAAGACAACTTTTTGGCACAAAGGAATTAGAAAAGTTCTACATTTTCCAAGCCAGAATGCAATAGTAACAGATTGCATGCAGCCTCCCAGAAGACCTAACAAATGGGTTGAAACTGAGCATGAAGTGTCAGCCTTCACATCTTTCTATCATTAAGAAATAATGTCGAGACTTTTCAAAGGAACACCGGGGGTGGGGGTTTGGAGAAAAAGTGACCTATGACCTTCGCCCTTACTACTATCAAAATCAAACAAACTGAAACAAAATCTTAACTTCTAAGTAGATCAAAATCATTTATTATTTACCACAATGAAAACTAAGAACAAAAAGCTCACTCATTTTTTTTTTTTTCTTACCAGAATTTTGGTTCACAGAAACACGGAAACAAGTGATAACAAGAAACAAAATCAGCAACATTTTCATAGTATGATCTGGAAAACCTCCAACTTGAAATCTGAAAATGTAAGATATGAACATCTAAAATTGCAGTGGATATAACTTGTGAATTAAGACTCACATACACAAGAACACACATAATTATATATTATACTGTTAGCAAAGACAAGGGATGTCTGTAGTTCACTGACCTTCTATACCATGAAGTGACTTAGAGGATGATGGGCCATCATTTACAGAGCTGTAAGTTCTTTCTGGTCCTCAGACCCTGAAGGAACATGTAATACTGGACATTTAGTGAAGTCAGGCAAATTCATGTAGTTCCAATAATATTCACTACATAGCCCAGGCTGGCCTCAAATTCACAGTAATCTTTCTTCCTCAACCTCCCAAGTGCTTGGATTACAGGCATGTGTTACCACATCCAGCTTATGGTATACCTGAGAATTGAACCCAGGGCCTATGCTTGCTATGTAAGTGCTCTAACCACTGAGCTATGGCCCCAGCCCCTAGTTTAGGTGTTCTTATTAGCCATTTTCTTGTACCTTAGTGTCATTCTCTGTCTATTCATTGTCAGGACAATATTAGAGTTCATAGTTGGGACACAGTCTAATACCTTAATGTAATCGAACTATCATGAATATGTAAGTAGGCTTCACTTTTAAATAATAAGCATTTCTAAATGTGATCAAAATCCCATTTTTTTCCCTCTTTCTCCCCAGTTACCATTTCCCTTTATCTTGAAATTTGAAAGAACAAAATTAGCAGCAGCTTTCTACATGCTGTATCATGTTTTACTCCTTAGAATGAGGTGCTCAGTCTGTGTCCAGCCACCTAGAAATGCCTGAGGCAAGGGTTTTCTAATTTCAATTTTCGCTAAAAGCATTTTAGCCACCTTGAAATGTTCATCTCATACAATGAAACAGGAGATTAAAGATAACAAAAATAATATTGGAATGAAGCAGATTAAGCTTATTTTTTTCACTAAGCCAAAATTTATTGATCCACTAATAAACTCATATATTACCCATATCCTGCTTAATTGCTACCCATATGTGTATTTGCAACACTTTTTATGGCTCTCTCGCTTAGGCCAGGTTCCTTGTTATGGTGTGGATCGGGAGTGCCTCCCAAACCTCGTGTATTTAGATGTTATGAAATACAGATGTGCTGTTAAGAGACGAGGCCTGATGGGGGAGGGGGGATTGGAAACTGGTATTTGACCCAGAAGGGGTGAATCACTGGGGAAGGACCTGTGAGGGCAGCCCTGCCCTTCCTCCTTCACTTGACTTCACGTCCACCGTGTCATGAGCAACCTGTCTCCTGCTCTTCCACCTGCCATGTGCTTCTACCATTGCCAACCTTCCGAAACTACTAACTGTAATCAACCTAGCCTGCCTGGGATGACGGACCCAGAGCTATAAAATTTAATGAAACTGCAGGATTTGGATACTATTCTGCTGGGTTTCATTTCTGCTTTTGTCCCGTTGTTTTCTATCCTCTTACTTCTCCCTTTTGGAATTGGGATGTTCACATTGTGCCATTGCATTCTGGAGATGTTTAACTTTCCTTTGATTTTCACAAGGGTTCACAACTAAGAGTTCGCCTTGCTTCTCAGAGGAGACTTGGGACTTGAATTTTTTTTTTCGCAGTGCTGGAACTGTTAAGATTAGGGCAACTCTTAGGGAAGAACTAAGTGCACTTTGCGTAAGAAGGTGAACATGAGTCTTTGGGGGCCAGAGATGGAAGGTTATGGTTTGGATCTGGAGTGTCCCCCAAAAGATTCATGTACTTAGATGTTGTAAAATACCAGTGTGTTATTGAGAGGCACAGCCAGGTTGGAGGGGGTAGAACAGTGGGGCTTGACCCAGAAGAGGCGGATCACTGGGGCAGGACCTGGAAGGATAGCTCTACCCTCCCTCTCCTCTCTCCTTCACTTGGCTTCGTGTTCACCATGCTGCAGACAGCCAGTCTCCTGCTTTTCCTCCTGCCATTGCCAGCCACCCACAAATGGGCTGTGACCTTCTGAAACTGTAAGGTAAAATCTTTCCTCCCTTGAATGGTGAATGTCAGATATTCTGTCCCAGCAACAGGAAAGTAACTAAGACATTCCTCATCCTTAGTATTTTTCTTATGCAGAAAGGGAACTGTTGACACCGGAAATTCCATCCTTACTTTTCATCAACTCCATGTCCCTCTGTATTCTATAGTTCAGGAATCTGTTTTTATCCTTTATAAGAAACCCAACCATACACATTTTTGAAGCTGGAGGTCAAAATTTCAGTGCCATTTGCGTGGTTATCAGTGAGCCAGAAGGAGGCTCTTAGGGGGTTATTTTTAGTTCAGCCATTTCATTTCAGAGGAGCTAATTCCCAAGATAATCGCTCAAAGTGAAAACAATGCCATAGCATCTGTACAAGCTTTCTGTTGGGCATAAGATTAAATAATAAATTTGACCCTTCATTAAACCTTTAGTATATGTCATACCCTTTCCGAACTACTTACATTTGTTCTTCTGTTTCATCTTAGGGACACCTGTAGTAGCAAGTAGTATTATTCTTATTTTGCAGATAATATATCAGATTCCCAAATAAGTGGTACTAGGTCAGATTGGTAAAACTGGCCAGAAGTGAAACTAGAACACACATCTGATTCCTAAACATGCCACTTAAAATTCACCTTTAATCCCAACTCAGGTCTATTAGCACAAAGTGTGTTCTTCTTTCTTCATTTTATGTCTTCTTTCTCCTAGTACTAGGAAATACAGGTGCTTACCTAGGTTCATTTTGATTGTCCTTTTCAAAAACCACGCTCTAGACTATTTTCTTTTTTCTGTTTATAATATGAGCTTCATAAGTGAATGCACTCTTTCAGAGTTATGAGAAATAAAAAAATATGTTTGGATGGGTTTATGGGGTCGATGTCAAAAATTTCAGCAGTCAAGAAGGGGAGAAAATTGTACTAAATAAAGGTTAAACATCTGGATAGAAAAACAAGCTTTAGATAAGGCCACAATAGCCCCAAAGCAGCATGTAGCATCTAGAAATTACTCCACGCTAATGATCAATACCACAATACCACTGGCCCCCTGGAGGTCGAGTTCCTTGAAGTAACATGTTCTGCAACTATTTTCTTGCTGATCTTAAGCAGAATCACATATCTAGTGGGCTCATGGCTCTACAATCCTGAAGACTAATGACAGGCTCTCTTGGGGCTCTTCTGTGCCCACCGTTGTGTGTGTGCAGGGTGTGGGAGAGGAAAAACAAGTGATGGGACTAAACCTTCAAGTGCAAGCTTGGGAGACAGAAATGGGCTCATTTTTACTGCATTAAAATATGCAAGAGGTGCCTAGAAGCTGTATATTGTCCTACTACCAGATATTACCATGATTTTCATCCATAGAATTTTATAACCATTGGGTCACTTGAAGACATATGAGAGGAGAGTAAAGGATATATTTAAGCTAATCAATATACAATTTAAATTCACAGTACATTCCATTTAAACAACAGCAAGACTGATTGCTTCTTATTATAGAAACACAGTTTCAGGTCTCTTCAATCCGATCTGTATTGCATTCTATCCCATCTGAATCAAGCACCCTGAGGCTAATGCCTGTCTTTCGGAAATAAATTTAATAATATAAAATCATTTTTTAAAAAAATCTAGATCTCTGTAAACTTTCTGTTGAGAGCATGGAATGTTTCTAATTTAAACTGCAGCTGCAAAAGCAACACAGCCACCCAGACCTTGGCTTCAAATCCAGAATGTTGGAAGCTGTATAACCTCTTTCTTGAGGCCACTGAGAATTAGGGATTCCATGGAGACTTCTGCCTCATACTAGCCAACTCAGGGTCCAGAACATGTCTGTAAAAAAACACAAACTAAGAGCCCAGAAGGGATATGAAAGAGACTTCACCAAAATTAAAATAAGTGTCCTTTACTTCCTTTAAAGCCAGGCATGCAGAATACATCATTTCTAAGTACTAATTTTATTTTTCTTCAGAAACAAGAATATCATCAGCAGTTTCACCGTAAGAAACAATACTGGATCTTGGCCACAGTGCTAAAGATGAAGGGTTATTTGCTTCTTTAACTCTTGATAATTTGGCTACTTCCCTCCCTCAAGTCAATCTACTCACAGAAGTCAAAAGGTAGAAAGCAAACTATTCAACATGAAACTTAAGTTTCTCTTAAAATGTGGCAGGCAAACCATTGGTCTAACAAGCCAAATAAATATTGGGTCAGGGATGATAAGAAAAACAAAGCACATAGACACTCTGGGAGCAAGCAAGCTGCCTAGCTTTTACTGTTACTATCATACTTTTTCCCAGCTGTATTCCTGGAATCGAAAATAGAAGTTTCATGGATTGATCATATTTGGACCAGACCTTGCAGACGAACTGAAGACTTTGTAAAATGAATATCTGTCTGTGTTGAGGAGCAGGTTCATTGAGCAGAAAGAACACAGGCTATAATGTCACATGACATAGTCCCCACTCCACCCTACACTATTATGTGATATTAGACAATACTACTTCACTTTTGTAGGTTCTTAATCTAAAGCGCAAGGAATTGTATTCTAAATCCAACCAGATCCACACTTCAACCATTTTTTGGTCTAACAACTATAAATGAAAGAAACAAAAATAAAAACAGTTAATTTGAGAGCACACTGAAACCCTGAGCACACGTTTAGAAACAGTTTCTTAGAGGAAACAGCTGCCCCTCAGACAACTCCTGTGAGGGGTCCTGGGGTGAAGGTAGCAACAATAATGGAAGGAGAACATCCTTATCATTTATCTTTCTTGGTCTACAGCTCTCCTGCGTCCTGTGGGATTCAACCACATGATGTACAAGGACAGAAGTTTCAACAACATAAACCCACCAGAAATTAAGTGCTCAACTTAGAAATTAGAAAAGCAGAACAAATCTAAAAGAAACATAGAAAACTAAAATACTAAACATTTGATCAGAAATCAGAAACCTAAAAAAAGAAGATTAAATTAAAAGAAATTAAGCTTTGTAAAGATAAAACTCAGGATGGATGGGTCAACAAACCACTTTGCTCTTTAACGTGGCCTGTCCTAAATCACTTAACAAGCACACACCTGGTGGTATTCTGTTACAGCCTACTCAACCTGCCGGAGGGCAAAGACTCAGTTCCACCGCTATCTAAACTTCCATATGGTAGAAGGTAGTATCCGCATATCTTAGTTACTTATTGTGGCTAGGACACATTACCCAACGTTCACAGCTTAAGAGAGAAAAAATTTATTTTGGCTCTCAGTTTCAGAAGGTCTCAGTTCATCCGTGGGTAGCTGGCAATGGCAGGATGGGTCTGGCAGAAGATGGCTGCTCACAGCAATGCAAGAGGAGGAACCAGTGGCCCCAGAAGAGGCTGGTGTAGGAATTTACATCCTTTCAGGCCACACATCTATTACTTAATCTACCGCATGCCTGTCCTCTGCCACACACCTGTAATCCATTCCTTCTAACCAGGCTGTACTTCTTAACAGCACACAGAATCCATTGGTATTCCACAACATTCAAATATATGAGGCTTTTGGGTGACATTCCAGATCCAAACCACAACACCATGCTAGCTAGCTATCCAATCCACCAATAGGAGAGGTGAAGCTGAGAAATAGCTATAAAAGTCACAGTGAAAGGCACAGGCTAGATCCTGCTCCCTATCTTACCACCACATCACTAAAGGTCTGTATATAATGATTCTATTTGCCCATTGTGTCATATTCAGCTATAAGACAAGAGCTACCAAAAAGGTGAAAACTACATGATTTGAGGAGACATAAGGTGCATATGACCCAAAATCACGTATTGAAAATAAATTGGAATTATTAGATCAGAAACTTTAAAAAGGCATCATTAATATCCTAAGGGCTGTGATGGATATAAACAGACAAAATGGGCTGGAGGAATGGCTCAGCGGTTAAAGCACTTGAGCAAGCCCTAAGCCAAGCGCTAAGTACCTGAGTTCGATTCCCCAGCACCACATAAGCTGGGCGTGGTGGCGCACACCTGTAATCCCAGCAATCGGGAGGCTGAGACAGGAGGACTGCTGTGAGTCCAAGGCCAGCCTGGGCTCTGAAGTGAATTCAGGACCAGCCTGGACCACAGAGTGAGACCCTGTCTCAAAAAAAAAAAATAAAATAAAAAATAAAAAATAAAATAAAAGGACAATATACAAGGAAGGATAGGTAAAGCAAGCAGACAGATGGAAATTCTGATAAAGAAATAAAAGGAAATGTTCTGGATGAAAAAAATCAGTAACAGAAATGAGGAATACCTTTGATGGGCTTTTGAGTAGACTGGACATGGCTGGGGAAGGAATTTTCAACTTTAAGGACATCTCAATAGAAACCTCCAAACTGAAAGCAAAGAGATCAAGATTGAAAAGGAAACCAGAACAAAATATCCAAGAAATGTACAATGACCACGAAGGGTATGATATAACAATAATGAGAATACCAGAAGAAAAAAGAGCAGAAGAAATATTTGAAATAGTAACGACTGAGAATTTCCTCAAATTAATGTCAGAGACCAAATATCAGATGTAGAACATTCAGAGAACACAAAGTGGAATAAAGACCCAAAACATTACACCTATGCATGTCATTTTCACACTATAGAAAATAAAAGATGAAAAATGTGGCAAAAGAAGACAGAAAGGGAAGAATCAAGGTGGGGACAGTGTAGTCTCCCTCCATCAGTGGCTCTGCATGAATTTGGATGGAAGTCTGAGATTTGGCGAAGGAAATTCCTCTATGGCTCGGCTTGGGAAGGTGGAGGAATGGGAGGACCTGAGTGTGACCAAGAGACCTGCAGAGAAGTGGTGGAGATCACCAGCCAGGTGAGCAGATGACCCAGACAAGGAAAGGGAGTTGGACCCCACCAGGAGGGCAGGGCCTGGGGCTGGAGCAAACAGGCATGCCCAAATGTCATGGGATAACTACAGCCAGAACAGCAGCCTGAAAGGTGCTGGACAATCTTGTGGCTGTGTGCAAGAGACAGAAGGGCCCTTGGCCGCAGCATGCAGGAATGCTAGCTCATTTGGTTGTGGAAACAGGGAAAGCACGGTCTGCTGTTGCAAGGCCTCAGTGCTAATGGACTGCAGACTGGCAGTTGTGACTGCTGACATGCCACACTGTAGGGAACTTGAGGACCCTCCTTACTGGTGACAAGAGAGGGAAGGCTGCTGGCAGTAGAGGGGGTAAAAAGACTATGGTACTCCTGAATGACTTGAACCCAACATGAACACAGCTCAGAAAGCAGAAATCTTATCCAGCGACCCCTTCAGCATATGTGGGAAAAGAGCCAGCTCACCCGGAGGGAGTGTGGACATGGGGCCATCCTACTCGCCCACCCCAACCTCACAGAAGCTGCAAGAGAAACAGAGAGGCAGCACATCCTTGCAGATGGAGTCACAGTGAACTGGCAAGATCGAAGGTCTTGGATATACAGACTTTGCATTTAAATAACATGGGAAAACATTTTTTTTCAACTTTAGGATTGCCTACTTTTTTTTTTTACAGGTACACTGAACTTCCATTTTTTTGTATTGATTCATGGGTCTTTTAAATTTCTCTTTTCCCTCTTTTTTCTTCCTTTCCTTCTTTTGTTACCAGTTAGATTTTGCATTTCTTTCTCACTCAAGTAGTTCAGTACACCCTTTTTGAAAAGCTTTTCTGTAGATTCTGGAGACAGGCTCTATTTCATTCACAGCTCTATTTCCTCTTACTTTCTTTTCTATTGCTTAAATTTATCTGCCTTCTTCTGATCTGAGGCTGGAGCTCTGTCTCACTTTTCTCTGTCCTACATATACTCTCACATTTTCTGTCACACTTACAAAGCTATCCTTGAGTCTCCTCCTGCCCCCTCCACACCCCTACCACTCTTACTAAAAGTATTGTTTTAAAGTATTGCTAAGTATTGATAACTCATAGTCATGCAGTTTGGCATGTTAGGAATCAGTAGTTTTATACTACTTAGAGAAACATAGGTCACTAAGGTCGACAAAAACAACCCTTTCTACACTGTTGGCGAGAATGGTGATTGGTGCAGCCATGGAATAGAATGAAATTTCCCAAAGAATTTTTCAAAAGTCAGACCTGATGGAGCAAACTCATAGTCCTAGAAACTTGGAAGGCCGAGGCAGGAGAATCCAACATTAGAGCCAGCCTGGGTAACTCAGGAACTTAGTAAGACCCTGTCTTAAAACATAAAATAAAAAAGAGCTGGGAATATAGCTGAGTGTGAAGACTCTGAGTTCATTCCTCAGTATAATCCCCGCCCCTCAAGAAACTAAAAACAGAGTAGCTATATGACATAGCAATGCTTCTTCTCAGTATATACCCAAAGGAAATGAGATTGCCACTTTGTAAAATTATCTACATTCTCACATTCATTGCAGCATTATTCACAGTAGCCAAGATATAGGAACAAATTAAATGTCTGTAAATGGGTGAAAGGGTAAAAACAAATTATTATAGTGAAATGTTGCTCATCCTTGAAAAAGAAGAAGCTGAAGGACATTATGCGAAGCAAATGAACCAGACATGAAAAGAAAAATATTTGAAGAACTTACTTGTAAGCAGACTTTAATGAAGAAAGGTTGAACGCTTGGAAAAAGAACGTAAAATGGTGATTTCAAAGGAGGGAGGAAATGGGAAGATGCAGATCCAAGGATATGGAAATGCAGAACGAGTAAGTCTACATATATAACATGCTATGCAAAGATTAGAGTTGAGAAAACATTTTATAATTCAAGATTTTGGTGCTTTTGAAACAATTAATGCTCAACTGTAAGATTATGGATGTATCAATTTGACTCTAATAAATATTTCATTATATATACCAGAGCATGTAGTATACTTAAAATACCTACAATAGAAAGAGAAAAAATATCCAAACAACCAAAACCTGAAGGAATTTATTGCTAATAAATCTATATTGTGATGAATAGTCGTTAAAAGAGGTTCTTCAGAGAGCAAATAAAAGAAAAAGATCAAATCTACATACAAAATGTTGGAAAAGGAGTGCTGAGAGCAAAATAAAACCTTTTATTTTTCTTATTCTTAACTTATCTGATAAAAGCTGTTTAAAATATGAGCAATAATGTAGTAGATTATGAATATTTATGTATAATCCATCTATGTGTACCTATGTCTAAGTGAAATGGATGACAGCAAGGTTGCAATGAAAATAAGAACATATTAGGATTATTGTTACTGAAAGTGCTTCATTACCCATGAAGCAGTACAGTATTCTTTGAAAGTAGATTTGGATTAGTTATAAATGTGTATTATGAATGTTAGGGCAACCACAAAATGATTAAAGAAAAAAATATGAATGTCATGCAAAGAACAGATAACATGTTTATAAAGTGCTCATTAAAACCAGGAAAAGTTAAAAAATGGAAGAATTGGATCTAAGCACAAGGGCATCAAATAGAAACCTGTGACAAATAGAATAGATGTCTTACTTATTTGTTGCCTGACAGAATACCCAACATCCACAGTTTCAGAAGGTCTCATATATCCATTCAGAGCAGCCAGCAATGGTGGAAGCACATGATAGAAACTGGAGAGATGGTCCCAGCCGTTGCAATAGAAAGCAAGTAGAAGAAAGTCAGTGTCCGGAGACTCAGACAAGGCTAGAGCTTTCCCAGGAAGAAACTGTAACAATGTTTCTTCTTCCTTCTTTTACTCAATCCAAGCTGCTAATTGAACCACCTACACACTGGATGTGTGCCCCTCTCTCACTTCATGGACCACAAGTCAATAACACACACCTGAAAGCTCTGCCCTGGACAACCCTCAATCTCAAATTGACACAATCCCTCCAATACAAACTCCAAGCATCTGCCCTTTCCAGCCAAGCCCTAGCTCCCAACAGCACATGGTTCCAGTGACCCCACTGTATCCAAATACATGAGGCTTTGGGGGGACACTCCAGATCCAAATCATGACAGTAGATATTAATGGTACCATATCACAGCATCCTTTTGATCATCAGTGGTCTAAATGCACCAATTGAAAGAGTGGATTGTCAGAGTGGAACCAAAGAACACTATATGTTCTCAATAAGAAACTTGCCTTAAATATAAGCACATTTAGATTAAAAGGAAACAGATGAAGAAAGACTATCATGCCAGCAGCTGTAATCAAAGAAAGCCAGGGCAGCTAAATTAATCTCGGACAGGGCACAATTTAGGAGAAGAAAAACCTCTATCATAATCAGGAGTCCATTTTCTATTAATACAAAAACAGTAGTTAATATAGATGTGCCAAAAAATAGTGTCAAAACACATGAGACAACAACAGGAACAAGGTCAAATCTTAAGAAAACTTTCAAAAATATTATTAACTAAATGAAAAAGTAAACAACTTATCAAAATTGATAAGATGCAGTAAAAATAGTACTTGGCAAGGAATTCTTGGCATGGAATGCATACACAGGAAAAGATAGAGTTGAACGATAGAAAAGCAATTATCTCTGTTTCCACCTTAAGAAACAAGAAAACACAAATTAAAAACAAAGAAATATTAGAAAAAATTTCAAATAGAATTAAAAAGAAGCCAAGAGAAAAAAGTAATAAAACCAAAAATTTTTTTGAAAAGGTCAATAAAATCAGTATGTTCTTAGCTAAGCTAAGTAAGAAAGAAAAAATTTAAAATTACTAGTATCCTAAATTAAGTAGGACACATCCCCTGGACATTAAGAGGGTAGTTAGGAAATACTATTAAGAATTCTACTCCCACAAGCGTGATAATCATCTAAATGAAACAGGCCACCATCTTAAAATCCATCAAAACTCATACAAAAAGAAATACACTATCAGAAAAGACATGTATATTAAAGAAATTATACTAATAAATCTCTTTATAAAAGAGCAAGCAGGTCTGGGGGCACACATCGCTGATTAACTTGATTGTCTAGCATGTACAAGGCCCTAGGTTCAATTCCCCACCACCACAGTAAGAAAAATTAGCTGAGTATGGTGGCACATGCCTATAATCTCAGCACTCCGGTGGCTGAGACAGGAGGATTGCACTGAGTTCAAGGTTAGCCTGGGCTGCATGGTGAATTCAGGAATAGCTTGGAATACAGGGACACTGTCTCAAAAAAAAAAATCTCTTAAGCAAGGTCTCGCATGACTCTAATACCAAAACCAAACAAAGACATTATAATAAGCAAAAAACTAATATTTCTTGCATATATATATGCCAAACTGCTTAACAAACATTAGCAAATCAAATAAAAAGTATATGCAAAAATCAGTTGGGATTTATAACAAATATTTAAAGCTGGCTTAACATTTGAAAATCAATTCATGTAATACATAATGTAGTACATCACCAGTTAAGCTGAAGTTATACAAGCCTAATTGAAGTACAAAAAAAAGCCTAACAGAAGTACAAAAAAAAAGCCCAATAGAAGTACAAAATCTAATACTCATTCATGATAAAAATTCTAGGAATTGAGAAAAATCCCTTTGAGTTGATAAAGAATATCTACATAAACAGCTAACATTATAATTTATGGTAAAAAAGAAGGTTGCGCACCAAGATCAGGCACAAGGAAAGAACACTTTCTCCCATCACTGCTTTTCAACATGCTGCTGGAAGTCCTAGCTCAGGAAACACAAGGAAAGGAAAGGAAAGGTATATCAGTTGAAAAGGATGAAGTAAAATTGTCTGTTCACAGCCGACATGATTAGCTGTGTCTGAAAAAGAAGCAGAAAGAATTGGAACAATTGTAGCAAGTTTCTAGTAAGGTTAAAGAGAAACAAAAGCCACCTTCTTTCTAATATAATAGCAATGAGCAATCATATTTTGAAATTAAATACTCTGTACCACCTACTTTACGATACTTCAAAATAAAATACTTAACATTTAACTTAATGATTTTATCAACATTAAAGTAGAGCAAAATATGTGCATGATAGGAGGAAAACTATAAAATTCTGACATAACAAATCAAAACAGATCTAAATAAATGGAGAGACTATGTTTGCGGATAAGAACACTCACTGTTGCCAAGATGTTAGTTCTTTCCAAATGGTCCTATAGATTCATGCATTCCAAATTGAAATCTAAGTAAGCTATTTTGTGGACACTGGCAAAGTGATTCTACGTTTATGTGGAGAGGCAAAACACTCCGAATAGCCAGCACAGGAATGAAGGAGAAAAAAGATGTTGGAAGACATTATCTGGCTCCAAGACTGTCTATAAAACTGGAGTAAACAAAGCAGTACGGTACTGGTATGAAATCAGTGCGACAGAATAGAGAGTCCAGAAATAGTTCCACACAAGCGTGATCACTGGATCTTTGACAAAGAAACTAAGACGGGACAATGGAGCAAGTACTGTTTTTTTCAACAAATGCTGATGGAACCATGGGACATGTATAAGCACACACATACAAATGAATGTAGACACATAATTTACCCATCAGAAAAATGTACTGAAGATGGGCCACATTTAAACATAGATACAAACTATAAAACTCCTAGATGATATCATCAGAGAAAATCTAGTTGTCCTGAAATTTGATGATAACTTTTTAGATATGACACCTAGGCATAGTCCCTGAAAGAACTAAAAAATAAAAAGCATACCCGTTGGGTAAGCTCAACTTCCTTTATGCTATTGCATTCCGATCTGTTAAAGACACCGTCAGGGGAGGAGAGTGACTCAGCGGCACACCATTTGCCAAGGGCAAGACCCCAACATGGCAAAACAAAATAAACAAAACTTAAAAACCAAAAGAATGTCAAAAAACCTTGACCACAAAAGACCTCTACATGGTATGTCATAATTAACATCCCAGAATTTCAACACCAACAGAGAATATGAAATCTGTAAAAGAAAAACAGCAAGTAGCCCACAAAGATAAGCCGATTAGTATATTGTGGATTTCCTACTGCAAACTTCAACTCCAGGAGAGACTGGCATGAAATTTTTCAAGCTCTTAAAAAAAATCAGTTGTTACATCCAGCAAAGTCTTCCGTCAAATTAAGAGAGAAGGACAAATTTTCCATGGCAAAGAAACCCTAAAGAAATTTATAACCACTGTACCACCATCATAGAAGTTACAGAAATCCTAGACAGAGACAGAGACAACACAGTACACCAGCAAAGGGAGCAGCTCAACAGAAAGAGATCATAACTCTAAGTATATACACACGACATGTTGGCGCATCCGCCTTCATAAACAAACACTACTGCACATGAAAGAACAACGCAGCCATAGTACAGGAGAGTGATATACACTCTCACAAACAGACAGGTAAGCCAGACTAAAAATAAACATGGAGCTAAAATGCATCTTTGAACAAATGGACTCCAATGATATCCACAGAATCAGATGACAACAGAAGCACAACACACCAGAACCTGAGAGACACAATGAAAGCAGCACTGACAGAGAAGTTTACAGTGATGAAGGTACAAATTTAAAAATTAATACCAACATTAAGTAAATAATCTAAGGGTGCACTTCAAGGTCCTAGAACAATAAGAACAATCCAAATCTAAAAGCAGTAGAAGAAATTTTAAAGATCAGAAATGAAATTAATGAAATTGAAATTCAATAAAACAACAGAATCGATGAATCAGAGTTGATTCTTTGAAAGCAAAAATAAGGTTGATAAATCCATAGACAAATTTAAAAATTAAGTTAAAATAGATTAAATAGATTTTAAAAATCACCACGCAGAAACAGAAAAAATGTCAGCGCAATTAGAATTGAAAAAGGTGAAATTATTATAGACACTACCAAAATCCAGAGAATAAGAAAGTATTTTGAAAACTTATACTTCAGTAAGTTAGAAGACCTAAATTAAATAGTAATTTCCTAGACACATAGAAGATAGTAAAAACCCTAAATGCACCTATACCCAGTAATGAAATTAAAGTAGTAAAAAAAAATCTCTACTAAAAAAGAAAAGCCCAGTACCTGGCAGCATCATCACAGAATTCTACCAGAACTTCAAGGAAGATCTAATGCTAATTCTCAAACTTTTCCATGTAATTGGAATTCATTCCTGGAAACCAGCAATACCCTGACAAATTCATTCCTGGAAGCTAGCATTGCCCTGACAAACAAAACCAGATGAAGAATTAAAGAAAACTACAGGTCAATTTCCTTTTAATACATATAGATGCAAAAAGTTTAAATAAAATGCAACAAGTCATTGAAAAGATTATGCATCATGACCAAACTGGCTACAGCCCATGGAGGCAAGAATGGTTCAACATACATAGATCAATTAATGCAAAACACCACATTAGCAGAAGCAAAGACAAAAAAATAACAGATCATCTCAATAGATGCAGAAAAAGCCTTTGAAAAAACCAACATTCATTCATTATGAAAATAGATACAGAAAGGCTTTACCTCAAGCTGATAAAAGTCATTTATGACAAATTCACCACCAGCAGTATAATAGAGAAAAACTAAAAGCATTTCACTCTCTCTCTCTCTCTTTCTCTTTGATGTAGAAAGTAGATTTTTTGGAAATGTGAGGTAAAAAAGCAGGAACTCCCCTGTAAGCAGGAGGAGGGGCAATGGCACCAGTTATTTAGCAGTTAAGTCATCTTTGCTATTTTTATGAATCATTTATATTAATTTTCTTATATAGAGTTGTCTTTTACTGGATGGCTCACATTAGCATAGAACTACTTCATTGGCTTAAGGATCAAATTCAAGAGCCCAAGATAAGTCCCCACACCCTGGGTCATGAGGCTTTAGGTCTTATGAGCTACCTGACTTTAGCTATATCCTTGGCCATTCCAACGGGTAGTCTTTCTTAAGCTATCAGAGTTCTTTATCTGAGAGGAGCTCTTCAACTGAGGATGAGTTCCTCACTTGGGGCATATTGACTTACCCAGCCTAATTACTTTGAACCTGCCTCATGGAATCTGGCTTATTCCCCCTCTTTTTTATTGGGAAGCCTTGATGTTGTAAGGGGAAAAATGCATGATGACTGCTCTGGCTACTTCTTGCTGGAAGGGGGCATAGAATGGCAGCAGCTTGGTCATTCCTAAGAGAAACTATCTGGGCAATCAAGAGCTCCCTCATAGCACTCATTACAAGATGCCACAGGTACATTCACAATTATCACCATGTGGAATCCAACAGCTTCAGTTCTATCAAGTTAGGAACAAGACAATAATGTTCACCCTTTTCATGCCTGTTCAGTGTGGCACGCAAAACCTTAGCCTGACCAACCAGGCAAGAGAATGAAATAAAAGGCATGTGTATAGGAAAAGTACTCAAAATATCATTTTTTTGCAAATGACATAATCCTTTGCCCAAAAAATACCCTCAAAAATTCCACCAGAAAACACTTAGAACTAATAAGAAAATTCAGTAAAGTGGCAGGATTGAAGGTAAGTATACAAAAATCAACAGAACCCCTGTACACCAACAGTGAACTCATTAAGAAAGAAGTCAGGAAAATAATCCCTTTCATAGTACTTTTTAAAAATCAAATGCCTAGGAACTAACATAACTAAGGAATTGAAAGACCTCTACAGTGAAAATTAAGTGCTCTGAAAAAGAGTTTGAAGAGGACCTCAGAAAATGGAAAAAACATCTCTGTTTCTGGGTAGATATGAACTACTATTGTCAGAATGGCCATACTACCAAAACTGATATACAGATTTAATGCAATTTCAATTATATCAACAGCATTTTCCATAGAACTAGAAAAAAAGCCTAAAATTATATGGATCAAGAGGACACTTACAATAGCCAAAGCGATTCTGAGCAACAGGACAAAAGCAGGCAGAATCACAATCCAAACACTGAACTATATTACAAACCGAGAGCTATAAAAACCAAATGGCATTGTACGAAGACAGGTTGATCAACAGTGCAAAACTGAAGATGCAGAGACTGCCCTAGGCACACTTGATCTTCTCATCTTTGACAAAAGGATCCAAAGCACATCGTGGAGAAAAATATAGCCTCTTCAACAAATAGTGCTGGAAAAACTGCACATCCACATGCAGAAGAATAAATCTAGACCCGCATCTTCCACCTCATACTAAAATAATATCAAAACGGATAGAAGACATAGATATTAAAACAGAAATACTGGACCTGCTGAAAGATAGACAGACAAACCCCTTGAAGACATAGGCACAGACAGGACTCAACAGAACATGGATTGCCTGCATGAGAGACAGAACTAAGAATAAACAAATGAGATTATATAAAATCAAAAAGCTTCTGCATAACAAAGGAAACAATGGGATGAAAAGAGTGAGCAGGATTCCTTTCTGATGGAGGACTAATATCTAGAATATACAAAGAACTGAAAAAATGTGACTCCCTAAAATAAAAGACTCTGTCAAACTACGGGCAGTTGAAATGAATAGACAGTTCTCCTAAGAAGTACAAAAGGCTAATAAATACATGAAAAATGTTCATTGACTTTAGCCATTAGAGAAATGAAAATCAAATTAACACTGAAATTTCATAGCTATTTTCAAAAACTCCAAAAATAACAAATTCTGACAAGTCTGTTGGGGAAAATAAATGAACCCTTCTACATTGTTGATAGAACTTTAAAGTAGTGTGATCACTATGGAGACTCCTCAAAAAACAGAAAATAGAAATTCCATTTTATCCAGCTGTACTTTTTCTGGGTATCTTCCTGAAAGAATCAAAGACTTCATATCACAGTGAAAAAATGTATACCCATATTTATAGCAGCACATCTCAAAACAGCTAAATCTTGGAAGCAGCCTATATGTCCATCAACAGGTGAATGGATTTTTAAAATGTGGTATATATACACAATGGAGTATTACTCTTCCACAGAGAAGGATTAACATAAATCATTTGTATAAAAATGGATGTACCTTGATACCATTATGCTTAGCAAAAGAAATCAGGCACAGAAGGTTAAATATTGCATGGGATCTCTAATATAAGAAACCTAAGACATAAAAATAGAGAAAAATAAAGGAAATGGTAGGAAACAGACTTTGTAAAGAGGAAAAGGGGTTCTGGGGAAAGGAGAATGGAGGCCAGGAAGAAAAAAAGGAAATAAATCTGATGTGATATAAATATGCACTAATTCACCAAGTTGAATGCAATTATTATGTAAATGATATATATCTGTTAAGAATAATTTGGAAGAAAAAGACTAGAGACTATAAAGAGAAGCCATAAACTGGGAGAGGATATTTACAAAGGACACATCTGATAAAAGATTGCTATCCAAAACATATAAATCTCTTAAAATCAAAAAAGCAAACTAGTTTTTATAAGTGATCCAAAGACTCAACCATACATACCACTGAAGAAGAAATATAGATGGAAACAAGAGGATGAAAAGGTGCTCTACGTCATATGTGAGAAATACAAATTAAAATGAGTGATCACTTCACGCCAATTGAAATGCCCAAAAATCCAGACCACTGACAGCATCAAACACTGGTAGCAAGAATATGGAGCAACAGGAACTTCCGTTCATTGTAGGTAAGAATGTAAATGGATGACCACTTTGGAAGACAGGTTGGCAGTTTCTTACAAACATAAATATGTTCATATAGTAAGATGTAACAATCATGTTCTTTGGCTCTTACGTGATTCAAAAACTATGTTGACACAAAAACCTGAGCATAGATATTTATAACAGATTTATTCAAAATTATCAAAACTTGAAAGCAACCAAAATGTCCAACAAGTGCATTAAACAAAGAGTGGTACATCTGTAATATTATTCAGCACTAAGAAGATGAATTATCAAGTTATGAAAAAACATGGAGGGAACCTGTGTTTTTTAAACTAGGTGAGAAAACCTCCTCTAAAAAGTCTATGTGGTGATACATGGTTTGAGAAAAAAATTACAGAACCAGAAATTCAGGGGTTGCCAGTAGTTATGAGGGAGGGAGGAATGAAGAACCAGTCCATACAGGATTTTTAAGGCAGTGAATCCACTCTGACGCTGTAATGGTAAACATGTTTGACTCTCAAGTTGGCCAAACCCATAGAATGTGTGCCAATAGTAGAGCCTCACTTGAACTATGGACTTTGGGTGGTAATGATGAACCACTGTAGGCAGGACCGATGACAAGGAAATGCCCTACTCTAAGGATGGATATTGATAACGTAAGAAGCTGCATGGGCAGCAGCAAGGAGCAGTGGGAAATTGCTGTATCTTCAGCTCAATTTTGCTATGATCCTAAAACCTAAAAACATAAAATTTGTTTTTTAATAAGGAAAGAGATAACATATGGTCTAGGATAGAGACTCCAAGGAATGTACAATGTAGGAGGTTGCGACTGAGAGGGAACGCATGGTCAACATCATATTGCCAGCATCTTACTTTTCATATAGATAGAAGCTCATGATTTGTTACTAAAAATAGGCAGATAAAGCATCATGCAAGAAACTGTGAGTGAGAATATGTAATAAAGAGGGAGTTACAATTAATCCATTTCTGTATACCTTTGATCTAAAAAGCATATAAAATAATATTTTAAAATTAAATACTGCTAGAGGAAAGAAAACATCAAATAGTTATCCAAAAGTCCACTGAAATGTTGAGAGTATTTTAGAATAGTTATAGGTTGATTTGTCTCCCTGAGAATGCTAGGCATGGTAGTCTACACAGTATTAGTACAGGAATAATTCGTACTAGTAGGAAACAGGAAAACAAGAGCATGTTCTGAGCAAAAGTCTTTCCCCAAACCTACAACTCTTCATGGCGCCCAACTGAAAGAATTGAAAGAAAGAAAATCTCAACTACAATCAAAGCACTCACTAGCAATCACCATCCTTGTGGCAGACAAGGATCTTGTGGCGGTCCACCACCAAAGTGCCCTGCCCCTTTCTCCCTGTGCAGTGGCCCCTGGGCCAGGCCTCCCAGTCTCCTTAGAGGCTCACCACTGGAGTTCTTGCCACGGAAGTGACAGGTTTTCCAGAGGGCACTCCTTCACTTCTTTACCCCTCTGCCACAATCGTTTACACCCGGATCCAGCTCCCAGGCTGTGCTGCTTAGTAGGTAAGCCCCATGGGTTTTGGCATCAGACCGCCCGATTAAAATCCTGGTTCTGCGGCCCATAAAGGACACGGTGGAGTCAGTCATCCAATGACTCCATGCCTGGCTCTCATCTGGGATGGTGTCAGCAACCACACTCGCTTCAAGGAACTGCTGTGGCATTGAATGAACTGCTGTATGGAAAAGGCTTGACAATGCATGTGCTTTGAAGCAGATATTACATAAACGTTAACTGGTACTTTTATTCTTACCATCTTTACAAGGGGGCCCTGGCTAAGGAATACCCCAGGAAAGAATTTTACTCTCTCTCCTAAAGTCTTTCTCCTACACACTTACAAACCTTAACATACATATGGACTTGTACCGGTATGAAAATTTGCACATCCCCCAAGTCCTTTCACAGCTATGACTTCCCCAAGCCCTTGACAGCACCATACCAAGCAGGAAGGACTTACTATTCCCTTTTCACAAAGGGAACATCTGAGTCTTGGCGAGGCTGAGCATCTCCGCAGGTCACTGCCAGCCCTAATGGTCTAGCCCAGCGCTTTCCCTATTCTGTCATCTTGCTTTCCTGGAGGCAAAGCTTCGCATGGTACCCACTCTCGGCAGAGGGGGGCGTTTTATCAAAGTGTGAGATTGTGCCAGGTAATCTATGTTTGCAATTATATTTTTATTGGAAATTATTTAAGTTGTCTTCCTTCTCAATTAATGGAGACCAACTGCTGTGAATGTATGCTGCCAACAGCTGATCCCATGGAGTGTGAAGAGAGACTCTGTATCTCCAAGTTGCTGTTTTCTGTGTCTGGCCACAGATATAAAAGGGCAGCTATATTGATACAATTCACAAAAGCCAACAATGACATCAGCTAGTCTGATCTATTTAGCAATATGCAGGAGGGTCATAAAATACATTGAGTCACTGATAAAATATTTATTAAGTATGCCTAAATCAATAGCATTTATAGTTTAACATAGTTGGAAGTGGGAAATAGGACTGAGTTCCTTTTTAAAATCTAAGAAGCTAAGCTGAGATGTTTGACATTAAAATAGCTGGTAATTGTTGACCTCGTAAGATTCAAGCTTGGAAAAGCAAGAGACAACTGAAGAGATTCACACACAGAAAAACATTTTGAAGTCACATATATTTTCCTCTCTCAACTCAAGTATTAGGTACCTTCAAAAAAAAAAAAAAAAACACTCTGGCTGCACTGAGCAAAGAAAGCAGAGAGACGTGTGCAAGATCCCTGCTGCCATGTGCAAGACCAATCGACTAGACTTAGTGGGATATAGGGGCCATTGTTAAAATGATTAAGAAGAGCTAATACTGAGCACTCACTGTGTGCCAGGTATTGATCTAGGGGTGCATAATTCTGCCAATGAGTATAAGTAATTACTAGGCCCATTTTACAAGTGACATGAAGTCAGAGGGTTAAGCAGCTTGCCCAAAGTTACACAGCTACTAATTGATGGAAATGGACTTAATCAGTCAGAAGTGAACACAGGCCCACAACTAGCAATAGTTAAAAGGTAGAAGTTGCCAAAATGCCCATCAATAGAACAATGGATGCAAAAACTGTGGTACATGCACGCAACGGAGTACCACTCTTCCATAAAGACGTAGATTTGAGGCTTTTGTAGGTAAATGGACACGAATTGAGACCATCATGCTCAGTGAAGCGAGTCAGATGAGCTCTGATGCAAGAGTTGGTGGGTGTACAGAAATAAGTTTTCTGCAAAGTGGCTGCTTCTGTAAATTCTGAAGGTACTCCCTGAGGCCGTGGGGTAGGGAGAAATATTTATGAGTGCCATCGTTTCCAGGAACATGAAGTCAATAATGAAGCAAGCTGCATTGTCTTGGCCACTGCCCCATTAGGTAATTTATATAATAATCTCAGAAGGACACAGAAAAGACCCTGCCAACAGACTTCAAAAGCTAATGGCAGGAGAAAATAAATTAAAGCAAAGCGCAACATGAAAATCCATGCTTTCATACATCCATTTGGTACTTGTCAACGGTCATATTTCTTCTCGGCACCTATGCCACCCATCCATTTTCTGCAAAATAAAAAAGAAAAAGCAAGCAGGAGCCCAAGCGGGAGCAGGCGAGGCGGGTCACCAGGCCGCCTTTGATGATGATGATTTTCAGATTTTTTTAACTTGTTTAGTCAGTAGGTGGAGCAGGCCCCAGGTTTTGCATTTCTAATCAGTCCGGGTGATGGCTAATGAGGCAGGTCTAGGGACCACACTTCCACAGTGAGCCCTCTGCCTCCCTGTGCTGCCCTTTGCCCAGCCTGCACATTGAACCAACATATATGAAACCCACAAAGATGTAAACAGCCCCAGACATGTGCCAGGCATCGGAGAAGAAACACCGGCGAAGCAAGAGGATGGGCTAAGTGGGCAGCAGGCTGCCGCTGGGCCAGTGACAGCGAGCTAGGACAGCAGCCACTTCCGTTGTCATAGCTGTTTGGGCTGCTGTTTCTCAACACGTGGCAACTTTCCACCCCTGGGGAACACTGGGCAATGCCTGGAGATTCTTTGCTTTGTACTGCTGGGGAGTTGGGTGGTGCTGGCACCTAGTGGGCAAAGACCTCAGGTGCTGCTACACACCCTGCTATGCCCAGCGCAGGTCACCACCACAGGGTGCCATCCGGCCCAAAAGCCTAAGCTGAGAAAGAATTTGGGCTGAGAAAATTTGACTTTCAGTTATTTAGCAGAGTGTTACAGTTCTCCAGAGAAACATATAAGATACTTGTGTGTGTGTTTGGAAGCGGGAGGCAGAGAGACAGGAGGGGTTTGGTTTGAAGAACCATTCACTGGATAGGAAGGGTCCACTAAGTCTCAAATTTATAGGGCTGACAGCACGCTGGAAATTCCAGGAAGGGCTGAGCTTCAGTTTGGGGTCTGAAGACAGTCAGAGGGTGCAACTCCTTTCTTTTCTGGGACCTCGGCACTTTTAGCTGTGTGAATGAGGCTCACCTACATTTTATTTTACTCAGAATCTCCTGAACTCAATGTTGACCCCACTTAAAAACTACCCTTCCCAGCAACACCAGACTGGCGATGGACCCAATAACTGGGTGTGGCTGCCTGCCCAACTATGAAAACTGAGAACACTGTGACGCAAAGTCCATCCTTGTTTTAAAGAAAAAGGCCATAAACGTTGGAGAAGTTAAGAATCTCCCCATCACAGCACAGCTAGTAACACTAACAGCCAAAGCGTTTGGAGGGCTTCCTTGGAGCAGGTGCTGTGCGCACGGCTCTGTGCTGTTGGTCTCATCTAACCCAACTGCAGTCGCTACTGTTATTGTCACCATGTCCATTTTGCACACAAGAACACCGAAGTGCAGAAAGGTGGTGTGAATTCACTAGAGCGAAGCAGTGTGCAAGCAACCAAGCCAGGATGTGAGGCCAGATAATGTGACTCCTGAGTCCCCTCCCTAACATACACTGCTCACGCGAGCAAGTTTCCAATGCCCGGGGGGTGGGCAACACAGCCCCACCCCAGCAACTCTGATTTTTGCTGATCTGTAGGGCAGGTGGGACATTTGGAAGCTGGGATGAATCTAATATGTGGCTGAGGTTGAGAACCCAATTCCACCTCGTCTTATCCCGGAATCAGCAAACAAAGAGCTATGCACTCAGTCTAACACTCTTATCTGTTCAGTAATTAAGGTTTTATGGACACAGCCATATCTAGTTATATGTGTGCCCTCTATGGCCGCTTTTACATCACAGAGGCACTGCACTTGAGTAGAAGCAGAGACAGTACAGTCTGCAAAGTCTAGCCCTTCACAGCAAAGGCCAAGTTCTGCCTCAGTCTATTGCTACTCTTGGCATGGGCCTTGGGTTAGCATCGTTGGCACCACCGCAAGCCTGTTTAAAAGGCCGAATGTCTTTATGGCAGCATAATACTCCATTGTGTATATATACCACATTCCCTTTATCCATTCACCTGTTAATCGTCATATAGGCTGTTTCCAGGATTTAGCTATTATGAGTTGTGCTGCTATAAGGATAGGTGTGCATGTGTCACTGTAATATGTATGACTTTAGCTCCTTTGTAAAGATGTCCAGGAGAGGGACAGCTGGGTCACACTCTCAGTTTCCTAAGTGTAAGCTGCCATAAAAAACATAGATTTGAAGCATCCACAGGAAAATGAATCCACCTTGAGCCCACAATGCTTAGCAAAATAAATCAGACACAAGAGGCGAAGTATCATGTGGTCTCACTCACATGAGACAGCCAAAATGCAAATGACTGAAAGACCACTATGTAGGAGAGGGGACATGTCCCAGAAACAGAAGAGGACTTGAGGATGGGGAAAGGGGGAGATGAGGCAGGGGAAGCAAAGGGGGAGACAGTTCAAAAGTGCTATGTATATATGCCTATTTCCATAGCTGTATGTAACCAATATATAAATGAATTTGTAACCTAGGCAGAATATTCATTCACAGCTACTAAGTCAGTATCTTAAACTTCACAGGACCCTCAGCTGACTGGCATGCACATCAAATTTCGAGAAGCCCTGCCCCTTGGGCACCTGACTGATGCTACCTTCTCTGGCTACTTTGTGCCCCTCCATCCTCGTTTCTGCTCAGTCCCGATCTTCTGGATATTCATAGACATGCATGCTACCTCCTCACCACATTAAATCCCTTCCGTGATTCTTCCCTCCTGGTACCTTATTTTTGTTCTTCAAGGCACATTTCAAGTCTTTGATTAAACATTCAGGTAGGCATTTCTTTGATGTCTGTCCCCCTACAAACCCAGGACCCTCCTGAGAAGAGATGCTGGGTCTCAGGGTATGAGAATTAGCCCTGAAAAGTGTTAGAGAACACAGGGTCTTGCTTCCTTGTGAAGGACAATAAAGAAAGGGGAAGACGCTTGATGGAGGAGAACAAATTACTATGCAGATCAGAGAGACTACTGCCTACAAGGCCCCAGATGATGAGCAGCTCTGTTAGACTTGATTTCCTCTTTATGTGTTCTAGGGTTAAATATTAGTATTCAATCACACAGAGATTTTTGAAGAGCTTTATTAAGCCTCTGTAGAGCAAGAATCCAATTTGCCAGCTGTTCATTAAATGAAATATCCATATACATCAGGAATTTAATTAGAAAGGCAGGGGGCCAAGGATATGGTCGTTGCTTGAGAATGTTACAATTCAGGCAGCTGTGCTTGTCCTAGAGAACAGAGGAAACTCCTGATTGCATCCTACTCTCCCTTCTCTCTTAATCAGAGCTCGCCTCGACTGATTTTGTTCACAATGCCCTTGGGGGGATGTGAACATTTTTGAATGGCCAACTTCTTGTATGAAGATTAAGAACACCAGCTGCTCTTGGCTAAAGATCTGTAGAGTCTTTCAAAACAGGACAGAAGGCAGATGGCTTAGGCTGGCCTCCTTTAGGTCCTAGGAACGCCATTTACCAATGGCGAGACAAGATCAATGATCTTTACTAGAGAAGAAACAAGCTTTAAGGAGAATAAAATGTCACAGATTCTAGGGGTGACAACTGAGCCTTGAAGGTGACTAGAATAATGTTGGTGCAGATTGTGTGTGCCTGAATAAGAGACACCTATCCACCACGGTATCTGATAGGTGGTAAAACAGAGTAAGGCTGCATGGGACTCCATCGCCAGAGGCTAAGTCACCTGAGAGAGGAGCGTGGAGGCTCAGGCCCCAGCACAAGCTGAGAGAGCTAAGAGCCTCCTTCAACTCTTGAGACCCATTTTCCTTATCTGCAAAACAAACGTGGTTTTAGTTTATGTGTTTATCTACTCACTTATGCTATGTGTTTGCTCTTCCACTCAATAATTTTTGAGCATCGATCAACAGCCACTGTGTTAGATAACCAGTACATGATGAAAAGGAAAACCTGACCTGAGCTATGGCCTCACGGAGCTTGCAGCCCACTGAGAGAACGAGGTGCTCATAAGGAATTATATCAGTAAGTGTAAAGGGCTCTCTCCAAAGACCCTCAGCCAATCCAGCAGCAGCTCGTGTCCACAGTACCTTCAACACGTATTCTGAACTTAACCATTTCTCATCATCTCCCAACCACATTCACACCACTGCTGTTTCTTGGCTGAATTACTGTACAAACAGATCTCTCTGGCCTTTGTTCTTCTTAATATATTCTTCAAACAGCAACAAGATCTTTGAAGACAATAAATTAGGTTGACACACCATGTTCTAAATCTCCACTGACTATTCATCATCCTTAGACTACATTCCAATTCCAACAGTGCTCTTGTGATCTCTGAACTCATACACCATGATCTCCCTCTGTTCCCCCCATTTCAGCCTCTCCACCATTGCCTGAACACACCAAGGCTATTCCTGCTGAAAAAGTCTTCGCCACCCCTCACCACATAGCCTCTTGTTTCACTCTCCTAATGACTCAAAAATATTGAGGTGTCATTGCTCGGAGACCATGCTTTCTTCTCAGATGGCAGCTTGTTGGAGAGGCCTTCCTACCCACCCCATTCAATATGACTTTCCATTCCCTTTCTCATTCCTTAGTTGAGCTATTCATTAAAGTGGCATTTAATACCACCTGGAAGGTATTTGTTGACCTCTCTACTCTTCATATACTTCCTGGAGGCAGAGCTGTGTCCGTCTTGTTTTCTAGCACCTAACATTTGGACATAAGCAGTGCTTAATAAGTAGTTGTTGAATTATTATATATTACAATGACATACATAAGTCCCCACATAAAAAGGAGAATTGATTAGCACAGAGAGGTCAGGGAAGGCTTCCTTGGAAGAGTGTTGTTGAAGCTAATGATAAAAGAATAGTGTAAATTTGCCAGGCTAGGAGGAATATGGTGTTGGGGAAAGGGCAGCTCATGAGAAGGTCCTGTGGTAGGAAGGAAAATAGTGTGGTCAAAGAATCAAAGGAAGTCTCACAAAAGTGAAGGGGAAAGTGATACTGAATAAAGCTAGAAAGGAGAAAGTGGCCAGGGAATTCATAACTTTGGACTTATTAATGATTTGTGTCTTTATATCTAGATCAATGGGAAGTAACTAAAAGATATTAATTGTAGGGGAAGGTGGGGGAAGGACTAATTATTTTTGCTTCCAAAAAATACTTGAAACAATCCATTTCTGGTCTGAAATTCTAGAATTCTACGAAAAATCAAACAAGAAAATGAGAATCATCTTTTGAAAATATGAATAAAAGTCCAGCTGAATGACAGAAATTCAAGTTGCTGAGTTTTATGGCTTCTAAAACATTGCCACTTTGGTACTCTATGTTCAGGCAGAGTTCTCCACTCTCCATTTTTGTCCATCTTATACAAAAAAATCCAAATTTCCTCTTACCATGAAAAATACTTCAACTCTGCAGAAATCTCAGTTGAGTGTCAGATAAAAAGTTCCTAGGATTCTTTTTCCCTTGTGTGTGTGTATGTGTGTGTGTGTGTGTGTGTGTGTGTGTGTGTGTGTGTGTGTGTGTGTGACAGAGAGAGTGAGAGAGAGGAGAGAGAGATACAAAATGTTTACAATGAACTTGAGTATTTTGTGCACATATATATCTAGTCAACATTACAATCCCTTCCTCTTCCTCATTTTGGCTCTTTTATACCCTCTTCCCCCCTCTAGCTACCAATATCACCCCCACTTGACTATATTCTGGGTTTCTCATATTAGAGAAACCATTCAATATTTAACTTTCTGTGTCTGACTCGCTTCACTGAGTATGATGGTCTCAATTCATTTCCATTTACCTACAAAAGCCTCAAATCTATGTATTTATGGAAGAGTAGTACTCCGTTGTGTGCATGTACCACAATTTTTGTATCCACTGGTCTATTGATGGGTATTTTGGCAACTTCTACCTTTTAGCTATTGCTAGTTGTGCTGCTATGAACGTAAGTATACATATATCTCTACTATATATTGCTTTTTAACTTTTTTGGAAAGATTACCAGAAAAGGTGTCACTGGATTGAATGGAATATTTATTTTCAGTCTTTTGAGGAATTTCCATGCTGCCCTCCATTCTCGTTTTACCAGTTTATGACCCCTCCAGCAGTGTAAAAGTTTCTTTTTTCACACAACCTTGTCGGCATTGATTGCTGTTTGAGTTTTTAACAGACTCCATTCTCTCAGGGGTAGATGATACCTTAGTGATGTTTTATTTGCATTTATCTAATGGCTAAGGTAGATGAACAACTTTTCATGTATTTACTGACCATTCGAACTCCTTCATTTGAGGATTGCCTGTTCATTTCTGTTGTCCATTTTCTTAACTGGGTCTTTGAATTTGAGTATTCCTCTACACTAACAATGAACTTATTGAGAAAAAGTTTGGAAAAACAATTCCATTCTTAATAGCTCAAAAAAATTGAATACCTATGAATGAAACTAACCAAGGAAGTGAAGGACCTCTACAAAATAATACCCTATATTATATTAAAGAATGAAATTGAAAAAGACACCAGAAAATGGAAAGACATTTGTGTTCTTGGATAGGCAGAATTAATATAATCAAAATGACTATACTGCCAAAACTGACAGAGATTCAATGTAATTCCTCTCAAAACACCAACAACTTTTTTCACAGAACTTGAAAAGACATTTCTCAAGTTCATATGGAACCAAAGAAGATACAGAATAGTGAAAGCAATCCTGAGTAACAAGATAAAAGTAGGTGGCATTATGATTCTAGATATCAAGTTATATTACAAAGCAATAGTTATCAAAAGTATATGGTACTGGTACAAAAACTGATAAGCTGACCAATGGAATAGAAGTGAGGATGCAGAGAAAACTCGATACCCTCAACTGCCTGATCTTTGATAAAGGAGCCAAAAGCATAAATTTGATAAAGGATAGCCTCTTCAACAAATAGTTCTGGGAAAATTGGTTTTACACATATAGAAGGATAAATATAGGTGTGTACCTGTCACCATGCACTGACATCAAATCAAGGTGGATCAAAGACCTAGACATTAAAACTGAGACACTGAATTTTCTGGAAGACTAAATAGGCAAAAAATCTAAAAGATATAGACATAGGCAAGGACTTTCTTAATAAGTCACCCAATGCAAAACAAATAGCCCCCATAATAAACAAATGGAATTATATAAAATTTAAAAGTTTCTACATGGCAAAGGAAATTATCAACAGAGTGAAGAGAGAACAGACAGAATGGGAAAAAATTCATAACCTATATGTCAGATAGGTCCTAGATTCTTAAGCTGACATATCCCAACTTTCTCAGCAGAAGACACAGGTCAGGTAATTGTCAAAACCTGAATTTTCCCACATTCTAAATCCAAATCTCCTCCCCTAGACAGCTATAATCTGATGCAATTGAAGCACCTTGAAACCTTAGATACTTGTTTGGGGTGGCAGGTACCTCATTGGGTCATTGTAAGAATTGAATGTGATACTGTATACAAAGTGCTTTATCAGTTCTGAGTTAAGTGGTATAAGGAACTCCCTGACTTGGGGTAATCAAAGATCTACCTGTGGGAATTTGGAATCAACTACCTTCTCGCTGGGCCATCCTGCCCCAGCCACTCAGCTTACTGGCTGAAGCCAGCGGCACAGCTGAGCCTCTGCATGCACAGCACACATCTTCCTGGGTGGGGAGTCCAGCAGACGGGGAAGGTGTGGAGTCCCAACTGCTCTCCTCCAACTCAGTAACTCCTGCTGCTGCTGATTGCAGTGACAGTGGGACATCTATACCCAACTGCAACTTTCTCTATGAATAAAGGAAAGCCCTTTCAGAGCACTGAGAAATAGTGTATAGGCAGATGAATGAAAATCAGCAAGCTTTGCAGACCAAAAAGCATCAACTTAGGGTACTTTGTGCCTGAGAGTACGTATGTATGGATGTAACTACTCAAGTCTATCTAAGAAAATGAGGTAAGACTCCAGCATTGACAATATCGACCATTCGTTTACCAGGTTTCTTTTCTTGATGTAGTCATGGTTTCAGATAGCTATGTGTACCAGAACCATTAGGCACACAGAAAGAAAGGAAGGGGACTCTACAGATGTGGTCTTTCTGGCTGGGTTGGGGTGGAGCACCCCAGCCTGGTTATCTTGAAAACCGCTCTGCTATAGATAACATAAGAACACCAAAGCAGAAACTTATGAAATAAGACCTGAAAGTTCTTAACGTGTGCAGACAGATCCCTGAAGTCTCTTACCCCCATTTCGCCTGGCTATGTACTGAAACGCATTCTCCATTTCCAGGATCTAAAAAGTTCTTTGCCTTCAACACTGACCAGCATGAGCCCGCAAGTTTGCTTAGACCTTGCCTGCACTCACTCGTCAGCTGCAAAGGTGCCTCTTGGTTTCTGAGCATTTTGATGACAGTTCTCTGGAGGCCCAACAATTAGGTGCTAAATGGCGCAGGATGATGACAGCAATCACGGAGAAAGAGAAAACCAAGCTGGCTTCTCAGTGGGGATTCATTTATTAAGGCAAAACTCTTGGAAAAGCTTGTTAGTTTAGAAACTGGATTCGTGGCACTAATCCAGGAAATGCAGATGTTGATGCTTAAGAAGAAATGGTCTAAGGGAACTGGATGCCATTACACACCACTGTGTCCCTCACATTTCCAGAATACCACTAGGCAAGGAGCAGAAGGCACCAGAACAGTCAGATATTTTCAGCTAAGTGACTCCCTCCTGGCTCTACCCAAAACCACTACATCAAAGTGTACCTTGAGCTTACACCTCCTAGTTGCGGCTTTAGCTGTCAACATATCACAGTGTCAAGTCTAGCAGTCCTGTCTTGCTGAAGCCACAATGACTCTTAATTGTTGATCACTGACTATTTGTCAGGAGCCCCAAACCAAACCATCCTCAAAACCTTTCAGTCTTCCTATGTCTGTTACTTTTTGGTTGCTGTGACTCAATACCTGACACGCACAAATTTAGGAAAGAAAAGGTCTATTTTAGCTCACAGTTTCAGATGGTCACAGTCCATTCAGGGGTGGCTGGCAGCAATTGAAGTACATGGCAGAGAGAGTAGTAGAGGTAGCTTCTCAGGACATCACACACAGGCAGGCAAGTGAGACTAATCGAGACTAGTCCAAGTCCCAGTCTTAGTCTCTCCTGCATGCGGGTATCGAAGGTGTGGCCACTACAACCCTTAGTCTTAACTCACATGCCTTTAGTCTTAAGTCACATGCCCTTAGTCTTAACCCACATGCCCTTAATTCCAACAACTGCAATCCACCCCTCCAGGCCAGACTCCAATCCACCAACATTACATGGCTCCATAGACAATCCATAACATTAAAATACATGAGACTTTTGGGGGACACTCCAGATCCTAACCACAACACGCTATGCTTGCATATTTCTACTTTTGACAAGAAAACTGAAGTTGAGAGAGATCATGTGACATGTTCACAGTCACCAGCTAGTAAAGAATCTGATTTCAGTTCATTTGTTCCTATGACAGATACCTGCTGAGCATGTGACACTGAAGACGCCTTGGTGAACATGAACAACTACTAAGCAGTCATACTTCAGAGGGAAAGCGGTGTGACTGATGGAGTCGAGGGTAGGAAGAGTACCCTCCAACCCAGTGAGGGGAGGCCACTAAAGTCTTCCTCATGAATGGACATGGTAGCTAAGATGTATATAAGGAGCGAGAAGCAGTTACCCAGATATTAGATATTGAGTCTCGGGACCTGGAATTCCAGATGCAAACATCAGTATGTGGGAAAGAGCAAATTTCCTGAAAGAACTAGAGGAACTGGGGTACTGGCAAAGGCATAGGAAGGCCTGGGGCAGCAAAGGCACACACAGGCTGGAGGGTGACAGAAACTTCACCCAGAACTGGCATTTTGGATTTATTTTCCAAAGCCATTGGAGCACTGGAAGCACAGAAAACTTTGAGGAGATGGTTTTAGGATGCTCAGCTGAGACACAGAGAACGCCAGGAGACCAAGACTTGGTGGTGGTGGTGGGGGGGGGACCAGGAGACACGTGTTCTAGGAGTTGAAGAGATAAAGGAATTCTGGGAAATGAGGGCAGTGATGACAGGGAGAAGGGGGTGTTTGCAGAGATCATCAGGAAACTAAATTGCTAGGACTTGGAAACTGATTGAATGGAATTTTGATGAGGGTTGGAGAAGAGGAGAGAGACTGAAAACACTTCAGAATTTTCCGATGAAGTTATTGTCTTGTGCCAGTCACAGGCACAGGTAAGCTTCGTGGGGAGAGAAGCACTGTGAGACCTCCTGAGTTTGTGCCTGAGGGGAGTGAAATAGCTGAGTCTGGAGTTGTCAGAGGAGATCTGGCCTGGAGATGTGAATTAGGAAGTCACTGGTAAGAAAAGGGGGCCAAAGCTGTGAAGACAACAGCAACACCTAGCAAGAATTTGAAGGGGCTTCATGCACGTGTTTGAACCACTTTCTATGACCCCCCACCCCAGAAAGTCTTCGTACTATTCCTGTAATTATGGGAAGCAGCAAGCCCTTGCTATTCTGAGGTCACACGAAGTTCTCCCAGATTATTCCCTTTATGTCCCATGACACAATTTTCAAGGAACAGATGGGTATTTAGGATCAAGTAACGATCAGAAAGCTAACTGACTCAGGCACAAGTGAACCAGTGTTAACTAGAGACAAAATTGTGGCCTCCAATATTGAAAGCAAGAATTCTATCTATGGTTTAATTTTTGGCTAGCCTAGTACCAACAGCACAATTGTGGCTTAACATAAGCCTACTTGTTACTCTACTGAAACCTATCCTATGTTTACTGAACTAACAAGTTTATGGCAGACTGGTTTCACCAATTTTCATGTGTTATTGGGTAAGGTATTGTTCCCACTGGTGTTGTCTTTGTTACTTTTCCATTACTGGGACAAAATACTCAACATCCACAATATAAGGGAGGAAAGATTTATTTCAGTTCACAGTTTCAGAAGGTCTCAGTCCATTCATGGGCGGTGGCGAGCAGTGGTAGAAATACACACTGGACTCCTAGTAGAAGGAAAGCTATTCGTGCCATCGCAATAGGAAGGCAGAATGCACAAGGAAAGGCAGAGCTAGCATATATCCTTCCAGGACATGTCTTAGTGATCTTCCCTGCCAGGTCAAACCCTAGTGTTCCACTCTTTCCTGGTCAAGCCAAGTGATTCACTCCTCCCAACCAGGCCTCACCTCTTAACAGCCCATGGAGTCCATAGGTATTCCACAATATCCAAACACATGACATTTCAGATCCAAACCACAATGGGTAAAAACTCCTAGAGTCAGGTATGTACCCTAGACTGACAGAGTACTGGGTTAGAGTCAGAGAGCTAGAAGAAAGAAGCCTCTAGAACGTATTAGAAGAGTAAATACAGAAAGAATAAGGGCAGGACTCTGACATTCCCTGCTGACCAGTACAGCAAAGTCTTAACATCCAGGGAATCTACTACAATGTAGAATACCATCTTCTTAGTATTGTAGATTCTAACTTCCCCAGAGAAACTGCAGAAATAAATGAGATTGCAGAGTTAAGTATAGATGCTGGCTTAGGATAAGGTAGAGCTACCAAAAGATGGACCATTTGACACACTCTGAGATTGCTTTCCTAACCAAACAAACTAGCCAAATATGACTATGACTTGCTTATGATCTTCAAAGTTTGTGTTTGGATTCTTATAATGGAGACTTACAGTTAGAATTTCTTGCCAAAAACATTAAGTGATTAGCTTATGGCTTTTCAAGCCAACACAAGTGCTCTGGCAAAATATTTCCCCTCTGATGTGTGTGACTATTCAGAAGATTAAAAATCGTTTTAGAATCAAATCAGTGTTCAAAAACTTAATTGTACAGGGTTAAGGAATGGGTAAGTGTATATTTAAGTTTCTGTGATTTAAGGAGAAGATTGAGGTTTACATTCAAAACTAAGTTTTTATGTTTCATTTTTCTGGTTTTTATGTTCCTTTTTCTTCATTTGTGAAATTTAATAAAATAACTGTGTCATCATGCCAAAATTGAATCAGTAAATTTTCTTTGACTTGTTATTTGGCACCACTAAATACACTTAGCTTATAGAGTTCTAGTGATCAACCAAGATAATAAGAAAGGTGAGATTCAGAGTCAATAACAATGAACCAGTGGTTTATTGCTGTAGCAAGACTCAACTTCAGAGTCTGGACACACATGAAGGTGACACTTTGTCTTGTTCAGATTTTGCTTAGATTTTTTTTTTCTCCTTAGATTTGGCATGCCACAGATATTCCCTGAGGTTTTGCACTTTATAGATTAACATTTTGCACGTTACTTCTTAAGGGCAACTGCTCTAGCTTTACTCCAGCCAGGGTTTTGACTTTTACAGTCATTTATTTGTTAAATGTTTATAGAGTACCTACTACGTGCCAGGTAATGTGGGAAGCATTAAGTCTATAAGAAACACATGGATCTGCTCTTTTGCCAAGGACTTATGTTAGCTGAATAGTATCTGGTTTTATTCACGGCACTGTCTTTCAGATTTCCATGCCAGGGCCTTAGGAGTCACTCCAAGGAAACACCAGTTTGGGAGGGAAGATTAAAAGAAACAAAGATTATTATATTTTTCATTTAAAAGTTTGGCTTGTAATTTGTCCCTGTTTTGTAAAGGATTCATACGCCTTTTCAACACTCCATTTCCTTGAATAACCTATGGTTGCTTTTGGAGATTTTAAAATTCTGAAAATATCAATGTAATACCTTTTTGCTGAAAGTGGAAAGCTATTTTTAGAATCACAAAACCATTATTCATAGAACCAAAAATCACTGGGTGCACCTTTTAAAACCACCTTCCTGGAGGGTTGACTTGATTTCTCTAGGAAAAAGTTCCCCCCAGCTGCGATACCCAAGACATGAAGAACATGTCATGAGCTCAGAGAAACTCCTCTCAGCCCAGTCTCTTCCAAGACAGCAGCCTGCCTGAGTGACAGGTCTTTCCTAAGAGATCTTAACAACCTGGAAGAGTTCCAGGGAAAAAGAGGTTTTAGCCCTTGGCCTGTCACTTGTTTCTGTTAATCGCGTGGTTCACTCCGTAGAAATGAGATGCTTCAGCAGTGTCAGAACACTAAATAAAACGGCCTCAACATTAAGAGACTTGGTGTAATCAGTTCCACTTGCTGCCCTTGTCTATCCTTAAGCTTCACCACCTCTGTCACCGGCCCCACTGACCCCACTGATTGCCACCTGTGCTGGGCATGCCACAGGATTCTTTATGTTTCCTCACAAGTCTCCGTGCAAGGCGAAGTAGGTATCCTGCCCCACGCGGCAGATGAAAGTTAAGACTCAGGGAAAGTTGGTGAATTTGCCAACCCACTCATAACTTGAATCCATTTTGTCTGAGAGCAAAGCTGTACCAATTCCTACTTTAAAAGACTACCATCATACAACGAAAATGTCAGGAAGGGAGAAAAACATTTTGGCCAGCATGTAATTGCACAAGAAAAGTCTTGGGCTCATGATATAGAAGAATGTGTAGAAATAAATACAAACTTTATTCGTGTTTCTTGAGACTATGAGAGTGACCATTCTTTGATCGTAAACATACACTCATTGGTCTGCATGACTTTTATTTAGAAAGCATACAGCTACCTATCCTATAATTTTGAGAAATTTCTGGGAGAATGGATATTTATTGAGAGAATTCTTTTCATTCATTTTTTAGGTGAGAATATTTGTGGAACTACATAGTATAGAGCATTTATAGATGAATCAATAATGTATCATTTCTATTCATAATTTCTAGCCTGACTGTTAGATAGCAACTTAATTAATTTTTCTGGGTATTGTCTATGCAAATAAATAATTAAATATTTTTGCATTAATATTGTAAATATTATAACTTTCTGAAATTTAGACTATCTGAAGGGAATAGGAAAATTAAATTGTTTAATATTTTGTATTTAACAATATTAGTCTTACAGAATTGTTTCACATGATTTAGCAAAATTGAAAGTTTCTTGTTACTAAAAAGAAAAAAATGGCTCACTCCCTAATGAGTGCTTAACATAAAACTTTATCAACATCATAAAATTTGACTTCACATGGCACCACATCTAAAACATACCAAACTTCTGAGGAGAAGGGAACTCTTCCTTCCCCACACATTCTCCTCTGCATTTCTAATATTTTGGAATGAAATGAAGGGAGGAATGAAGTAATACCTTCCCTTATATAAGGATAAGAAATTTAAGACTATGAATTTAAAATAATTTATTTAAAATCTCAATGGGCTTTTTTTTTTGTATGTGACCACCATCTGGGAAGACACTAAACAATAATTTTGACATTGTAACTTTAAAATAGCAACTTTCAGCATTTTCTTTTCTTTTTTTTAATCTGAGAGAGAGTGTGAGAGAGAGAGAGAGAGAGAGAGAGAGAGAGAGAGAGTGCACGCTTGTGTGGTACCAGGGATCAAGCCCGGGGCCTTCTCACTGAGCTACATTCTCAGACCATTTTTTACATTTGATTTTGAGATGATCTTGCTGCATTATTAAGTTGCCCACAATGGGCTCAAACTCATGATCATCCTGCCTCAGCCTCCCCAGAGAGCTAGGATTACAGGCCTATACAACCAGATCTTACTTAAAGCTTTTATGTTAAAAACAGTATTTATCAGATCTTTCTAAAATTCTTGGATAATTATTATTTAAATAAGACCATTATATATTCACAGGGGTAGAGAAATATGCATTTTTGCATGTGTATAAATTCAACAAGGGATATGTGTATTTTTGCATGCATGTCTTGAGTGCAAATTTTTTTAAGCAACATGCCTGCAGCAAACTGAGCAACTTGAAATCCCTATCGAAACGTTTCTAGCATTCTTCCTCGCACCAGCCTTAGGATGGTCACCCTCATCCTCCTCCTGGCTGCCACCCTTCTCCCCCCGACCCCCTTCCCTAAACAAGGTCCTCCTCCATTGTCCCCACGCAGTGGATTTCTGAGAGGGGAGTGAGGAGTCCCCGTCACACCAAGAGGACGCAGAGGGGCCACAGTAGCTCGTTAGTTCCACCGTGTCCCGCCCTTCCAGTCGGTCTCCTCCCTTCATCAAAACTGTTCTGGCCGCTGATCCTCAGCCAGGTAGTTGGGTCTGCTCCTCGTGGAACATTACTAGGAACTGGTAGGCTACAAGATGCATCTTTCCCCGCTTTACCCGCGACAACAGTGAGCCTTCGGTAGCTCTGCGCCAGGGGCAGGTGGAGTGGTGCGGCTGCGCAGCACAGCTCGGTGGGGCCCTGCCCTGGGGGACGCTGGCTAACCTCGTTCATTCGCGCCCTCGGGGGATCGCGCTGTGCATGGGGACACGGGGCGTGTGAGGGGTCACAGAGCCCACGCGGAGAACGGCCACGGCGTGTCGTGCAGGGCTCAACAGACGGCGGCAGCACACCAAAGGAAGCCGCGCCTGGGGCCGCGAGCGGCCAGCCGGGGCGCGACGAGCCCAGGCGGCCACCGAGGCGGAGCTCCGGGCACACTCCCTGCCTTCCGCCTGGGTCCCGCGCCCCCGCCGCCCGCCCGCGCACCTGCCTCCCAGTGTCCCGCCGACGCCCCCTCCCGACTTACCCGGGAAAAGTCCACGCGGCCCCAGCCCCGCACGGCGAGTCCCCGCGCGCGCCGCCCGGAGCCAGCGCCACGCGCGGCGCAGCCTGAGCGCGGAGACGGGAGGGACGGCGGGCGGCGTGGCCGGGGCGAGCGGGCGGGCGGCCTCCGCGCCCCGCCGCGCCCTCGACAGCGCAGCCCGGGGGAGGCGACACCGCGGGTGCGGCGCCGGCCTCTCCCCAGCGGCGACCCGGCAGGTAGGCGCGGGGCGGTGGTGTGCCCGGCAGCGGCGCCCTGCGCGTCCCTGGGCGCGTCGTGCGCGGGCGCTGCGGCCTCTGCCGGGCGGCGGAGCCCCGACGCCCCTCCGGCGTCCTCCGCTCGTCCGCTCCCCGCCTGCCCGTCCCTTCCCTTACGTATTTATCCGGGTCACCAAAGGCCGAGCACCCGCTAGGCACTACTGGTAGGCGCTGGGTGGCCGCTGACCTTCTGCGTGCGAGAGAGCTGTGGGCACGCGGAGTGGTGGCTGCCGGCTGGGCGGTGCGGCCGGGGAATACGGAAGGGGGATCCCGCCGTCAGCGAGGAAGGCTGACACTCGCCCAGCTCCGAAAGAAACCTGAAGACGAAGCGAGGCACAGTATGTAGGAAAGGAGTGTCCCGGCCGACAGAGGAAGGCCAGAAGCAGTCCCGCGCCTCTTCGGGGAGCCACGCCTCTGTTTGGATTTAAGTTTTGCTGTTTGTTGGCGTCTAACCGGAGCTGGGCCCTGCATGCAGGTTCTCTGTGTGTCGCCTGAATCACTTTTCCGGGGAGACGTGAACACCATGTCTCTTCGCCCCAGATAGGGCACAACAGGTGGTCAATAGCACAACGACGCTGCAACCCACTTTGGTGAGCCAGTAGTTCTGGGGGTAAGTTACACGAGTTTGGGTGAGGGGTCACATACGGGCCTGTGGGTGACTCCAAAGACCCCGCACCAGCACAAACCTCCTGGGACTTGACCTCCTGGTCCGCAGCTACTTTGCTCTCAATCTGGAGGACAGAGGACTACTTTTCCAATGCTTCCTTTAGTCTGGTTGAGTTCTCGTCACGCTCATCCAAGCCCGTGGCCTCATTGCCCTTAATTGCCCTTAAATGCCCCGCAGGCAGCGTCCTCGTACACGTCTGGGGACACACGCCATGTGCATGTCACGGCCACAGCATTACTGATGACAGCCACCTTGCTATAAACTGGATCCCCAGAGCTTATTCATCCTAGAACTGAGATTGTACACTTTGATTGACAGCTCCCTACTCTTCTCCACCTTCCTCAGTCTCTGACAATCACCACTTGACTGTTCCCATGAGTTTGACTTTCCTCAACCCCAGATTCCACATTGTTACATGAAACTCTTTCTGGGCAGATGCAAACAAACATCTGTTCACCCCAGATATGGCACAGCGGACAGACCAAAGTCATGATTACACGGAGGTCCGCTGTGTTGAACCAATGTGTTTATTTGGGTTACTTACAGGAGGTTAGGCAATCCCATCGCCCAACGGCCCACTCAAGCATAATGACAGCTCACAGAAAGCACACACTGCCTCTTGGGGCCCTCTTGGTCTTCCCTGTGGCCTCAACTCCCTAAAGTATCTGAGGCACAGTGTCCCCCTGAACGTTACAGTGTGCACCACGAGTGCACTGGGGATCCACCTAACAACCTTGTGGCGGCCCACTCAGCTGCAAGTGTGCTCTGTCCCTGAGGGCTGCACTTCGCTGCTGCTACTGTGTGTACCTGTTTACCTTCTGAGACTCCTCGTCGCCTCTCCTCCCTCCCGGTGGGCACTTACTAGCAGTAAGGCTTACTTAGCATAATGGAAGGCATCAGTAATATTGTTTTATTTAGATCTCATAATGTGATTGTGAGGTTCTCAAGAGTTTGTGAGGAAATCCTTTGGCTAGATGCATAATACTCTACAAAGGAAAACTTTATTGAAGGTTTTTAAAAATCATTTCCCAGTTATTTATGAGTTAAGCTAGACAGATTGCATATCTAAACAGCACAGATACTATACTTTCCAAGGCTACAGTTTCACATTAACAATAATGACATTTCAGAATTTACACTTAAATATAGAAGTGCTAGAAAGTGTGATCTCTCAATGTCATCTGCCATTTAAGCTTTATGTAAGGAGTCATAAGATTGTAGCTGTCACATAATGTAAGACACTCAGACACTATTTGAAAGCTACAACCCCCCACTCGGCTCACATTAACTTTGCAGTCACTTCAGCACATGAGAAGAGAAATATTGCATTTGAAGAGAAGCTTGTTATGATAAGCACATAGTAAAAAGAGATCAGTCAAGTTTTATTAAAATTTTATCTTGAGTTTTTCATGGAGTCAGAGATGAAAGCCTCACCCTGAAGAAGCCCTATCCCGAACTTTCGTTCATCTAGAAAGGGTGATGTTATTTCAACTGCCTGAACTAAAGCCCCACTTTAGACATTTAGAGGCGAAGCTTATCTTTATTGTTTATATATATATATATATATATATATATATATATATATATATATATATAGTAAGTATAGTAAGTCAGGATTTTTAGAAAGACATGATTCATCTGCCTAAGGCCAATTAGTTCATCTTTTAGTGTAGTTTCTGGAGTCTTCTCTTATAAACTGTAACTGTCAATGTTTTGCAGCTCTTACTACTTTAATAATAGGCTGAAATGAGGTCAAGAAGAATAATGAATAAATTGAAAATTCCAATGAATATTTTATAGGAGCATCAGTAATTGACCTTACTTTGGTCATTTTTCTGTAAGAAATATTGTTGAATAAATATTTGTGAGCATATTCATGTTCTATTTATTTCAGAAAAACCCTTTCAAGAAGTGATTTCCATTTCTCCCCTTTCCCCAAAGTCTCACAAATCTCTTCCTGCATGTTATTTCTATTCCACAGTTTCTTGTGTTGGACTTTGTTATAAAACATTGGATACAGAGTTCTTCCCCTCCTCTGTTCTCTAAAAGTTGTGAACAAGTTCAGACTTATTGTGGTTAGTGATCCACTCTCTGGGATTCTTGGAGCAGAATTAAACATGTATAGGCCTATGTATATGTCAGCATGCACTCCATTTGACATGTATAGATACAGGTATAGATGACTCAGAGATAGACTCTTTCAATTTCTTGAGACTGCAGTTTCTGGGTGAAAAAAAGAACATTTTTATGCATAGTAATCCTAGAAGTGGTGACCCAGCTATGGCATATATGGAGTCCCAATATTCCTAAAGAAATGGAATACTAGGAAAATGTATCCAAGATGTAAGGCTTTATTTCTTATGTCTTAAGCTCAGGGTTTAACTGATCACCTCTTTGTTGACAGCAGAACCTCAGAGCACTATCTCATCACTACAGTTTTGAGAGCAGGGGCAAAATTATCTTGGGGTGGGGGAAGAAATGACACAGGCTCATTTTCTTGCTGAAATTAGGGGCTCAAATGAATTCTATGCTGGGAGTAATAATAGAAGTAATAATCATTCTGGGATAAGACTTACTCCAGACATTCCAAGAATGTCTCTTCACTTCCTGTCACAGAAGTTCCGAGCAGTTACTGTGGCTGTTGTTGCTAGGGAAACACTATGCAAAGGTGAAAAAAATCCACAGTTCCTCCTCCCGTGTCAGTGAGGAGAGGATTATTCATTCATAAGGAGCATATTAATTGGTAATCAAAGTATATATTATATCATAATTTCCATTCTTTCTAAGACTGAAACTTTTCAATATTTGTGCTCAAAGTCAGGTGATAAACTTTAAACAAAATTATGTAGCTAACTCCTTCCTTTTAGGTTGTACCCAATATCACACCACCAGTAAGGGACAGAGGCAAGAACTCAAGTCCCAATTCCAGGGACTGGTTGAGCAAAATAACATGGCGAGTGTGTAGCACCTGCTAGCTGTCTGTTGCCTTCTTTTCACTCCCACACAGTATCATTTCTGGAAGAGAAAGACATTTGTTTGGGTGTCGGCCTTTAATTTTGGCCTATGGCTCTTTTTTAAATGAATTTTCATCTGGGTTATTCAATAATTCTCATTGTGCCTGCTTTCCTAATAAAACATTATTTCAGAAACCAAAGCCAAGTGTTGGTGATGCATGCCTGTACTCCCAGGTGTTTGGGAGGCTGTGGCAGAAAGATCACAAGTTAGAGGACAATTTAATAAGATTCTTCCCTCAAAGTAAGAAACAAAAAGCAGCAAGTGGGCTCAGTTGTGCATGTCTGCAATCCAAGCACTCAGGGTAGAGACAGGAAGACAGGAGCCTGAGGCCAGCCTTGGCTAATTAGCAAGATCCTGCGTTACAGTTAAGACCTAAAATGTCTGCCAGAAGTCTGATGTTCTGAGCTGGAGCCTGATCAAAAGAGGCAGGTCATTGGGGGTATGATCTGGAAGGGTGTACTGTGGTTCCCAGTTCCTTCCTCCCCATCCCCTCTGTCTCCGTCTCCCTTCATCTTTCTGTCTCTGATTCTGGGCACCATCATGTGACCAGCTGCGCCCCACCGAGCCTTTCCATCATACTCTTTTGCCTTAGAGCTGGCTGGCTAGAGACTGAATCCGCTAAAAACCAAGCCAAAATAAATCTCTCCTCAAAACCAAGCCAACCCACACAAACAAACCAACCAACAAAACCCTTTGTGACCGTTGGAGAGATTATGTCAACTGAGGCAATCAGGAAACATTCCTGGATTAGGTTTTGGGAACTATAACTAAATTAAGCAGTTTGGAACCAGCCTGCACTAGAGTGTGAGTCCAGTGAGTGGGGGAAGAACACCGACCTGGATGTGGGAGGCCCAACTTGGAACTCAAACTGTATTTTAAAAAGGGGGAAAAAAAGGCTGTTCCAACTTCTTCCTCTGGGAAAGCTCCTCTAGCCTCCCCAGTTGTCTATGGACACGGACTTGCTAAACGCTGCAGGTCTTCCTCACAGATTTGTGCCAGTCTCAACTTCTGCCTGTCTGCCCGTTGCTCACCTTCAGTCACTAATCTTCAGTCTCTGGTCTTCGCCGTTGTTCTTTAAACAACCAAGATCTGCAGTAGGCTCTCACCAGCTGTGCTGCGGTCCTGGACTACTTCCTGGCTGAGCAGCCATCAGGCACTCCAGCCCTCACACATGCAGGCTGCCATGTTGGATTTGTAAGCCTTCCAACTAAATCCTTTTTGTTATAACTTCTGCCTTTTGAAAGAATCCAAACTAATACGCCCTCCATCTTTCCCACTGAAGCAATGGAGATGTAAGGAAAGCTGTCAAAGCCGCCCAGCAGTTGGTAACAGAGCCAAAGTTCAACTGCACCTCCCACCTCTTCTCTGTCCTTACTTTGTCATCTGCCAGCCTTTAAAATGTACAACCCAAGTCAGTTTTTCTCCATAAGAAACCTTCCTGAAAGCTGTCCATATTGACTTCTTATTGAGAAATTACTTAATTTCTCATAATCAAATTCATACCCCCAAAAGACAGTCTTAACTTTATTTATTCGTTCATCCATTTATAGTACTGGATATTGAACCCAAGGCCTTCAATGTGAACCCTTTTCTAATTTTTTTTTTGTGTGTGTGTGTGTGTCAGGGTCTTACCATGTTGTTAAGTTGTCCAATGTGGGCTCTAACTCACAAGTATTGATAATATATAACATATCTTATTTAAATCATAGTTTCCAAAATATTTCAACATGAAATTATATAAATAAATTGAAATATTTTAAATTTGTGTGTTCATAGTAAGTTTTCAAAATCTGCTGCATCTTTTTTAGATTTTGCTGATTCATACAGAAATAAAAATTATATTAAGAATCTCTGGTATGGTATTTCACAGTGGGGTGACTATAGTTAATTATTGTGTACTTTCTTATTATTATGTTCTTTATGTATTAATTATTTTTTATTTGTGGAACTGTGGACTGAGTCCAGTGCCTTTGCACTGAGCTACATCCTCAGCCTAGTTATAATTTTTTATTCTGAGACAGGGTCTCGCTAAGCTGCCCAAGCTAGACTAGAACTTGTGATCCTCCCTCAGCCTGATTATGTCCTTTATTTCTCTAAAAGTTACAAGAAAGGTTGAATGTTTTCACCATGGGGGAAAAAAATGATAGATCTTTGAGGAGATAGGTTTAACCTGATTTAGACATTACACGATGTATACATGTATCAAAACAGCACCTGGTATCCCATTAGCAATATTTTACAGTCACTGAGCCGCAACCAGGTTCTATTATGACATATTTTGTCAGGAAACAAGTTACTGGAAGAAACAGATACACAGGGTGAACAATGAGATTCTTTCGACAGAAGCTATCAGCTGTTTTATTTCTTTGATCTTTCAGGAAGAAGATCCAATTTCTTTGATAAATGTGTGTGTCTGACAGCTGGCTGCTCCACCAAAGGTTGGTGCTTCACCTTCTGTATGTGAAGTTTTTAACTGGCAAGACAGAACCCACAGCCCCCATTTGTGAGGGGGCATGTGGCTAATTTGAGCCAATGGAAATAAAAGTGAAGGTAAGGAGTTATTTCCAGACCCAGAGCTTAAGAAGCAAATTTTGCTTCTCTACTTATCTTTTCCCTTACATTCCCCTCCCCCAGTACAGTATGTACATCCAGGAGCGGCGGGGGAGCAGCAGTGAAAAATGAGACAGATGCGCCTCTGTAACACTCTGAAATCCTAGGTAAAAGCTTGCTTGCTTGCCACATCAGTACTGGACTATGACTGAGAAATAAACTTCTGATATGCTACTGTGTATGTTACCTTTTGCTATGCCACAAACCACCCCAAACCTTAGAGGCATAAAATCAAGGAGTTACTTATTTTATTCATAAAACTTTAATCTGGACAAGGCTGGGTAGGAAGAGTTGTCCTGTCCCGCTCCTGCCATCGCCTAGGCCACAGCTACTTGAGGCTGCGGGACTACCTTTAAGATGGACACTCAGGTGACTGTAAGGGTGCCCAGCAGAGGCCGAGGGCTGGAGACTGGCCCTTCCTCTCCATTTGGCAGCATCATAGGCTGCTGGCCTTCCTCATGGCACAGTGGTCAGGTTCAAAGAGAAATTGAACAATTAAAAGAATGAAATCAATGTTTTTAAAACTTATTTTTAAGTTTGGGCCACTTTTGACATAATTTTTTACCAGGCAGTTACAGAACTCACATCCAAAGTAATAAAGCATAGTTATTTTACTTCTATGAGAAAAATGTTAAAGATTGAGGAGGGGCTTATATTTTAAATCATCTCTTAAACTACAAAAAATTTTGAGATTCAGAAGTTGTAAAAGCTAAGATCACAGTTTAAAAAAATATTATCATGGTGGGGGAAGGCACCAGCTCCAGCCAGCATTACATATTGTAACTGTAGGCCACCAACCAACAAATAACAAAACCTGCAGGAAAGGGAGGCTCTAACTCTTGTCAACTAAAAAATCTTTAGGGTGTGTATTAGTTAGCTTTCAGGTTGTTGAGCACAATGCCTGACACCTGCAACTGAAAGGAGGGGAGGTTTAGATTGGATCTGGCTTCAGGGGATTCAGCCCATGGTAAGAAGCTTCCAAAGCAGGAATATGATGGTAGAAGGGCATAATGAAGAAAATTTGCTTAATTCTTAGTGGCTAGGAAGCAGAGGACAACACGGAAAGAGAAAAGAGCCAGACATATTCCCCAAGGCCATGCCTCCATGGCCCCAACACACGCACACCCTTGGTGTGCTCTGCCAATTTCCTGAGTGGATCCCGAAGCCAATCAGTCTGACTCCAACCTAACCACACATCCCGTATCGTATCAACTTCATACCCAAACACATCAGCCTGAACCATACTTACTCTCCAAATAATGACAAAAGCAAGTCAATTCCACCTAATATAACACAACTACACTACACTGCATAGAACTGGAAATGCAACACTTTGTTTCCCCCAAGTCTCAACAGTTCCAATATTTTTCAAAAGCCCAACTCTCTTCTGAGACTTAAGGCCAATTCTGAGCTGTGAACGTCTATAAATTTTTTTAAAAAAAAAAAATTTTTTTCAAAAAACAAGTTACATAATTCCAAATAAAATATCACAGAAAACATTCCCATTTATAAAGGGAATAATAGGGGGAAAGCAGAGAATCAGACCAAAGAAACACCAAAAACCCCGTAGGGCAAATATTAAGCCCTATAGCGTCATATGCAGCATCTAGGGCACATGGTAGTGAAATGTGAATTTTCGAGGACTCAGCAGCCCTACCGCTATGGCCTTCCTGGTTTCTGACCTCTCTCTTGAGCTGGCTCTGTGCACGGCATGCAGCTTTCCTTGGTAGATGTTTCACACTCCTGGCACCTCCAAATTCCTGAGGTGTAACTATACCTTTGGCTTCATTCCCACAGCTTCACACACTGCCCTTTCAGGGGCTCTTTGCCTGGCTTGCCACACCTTCCTTTGAAATCAAGGTGGAATTTTTCCAGATCTCACGACTCCTGCAGGGTGTGTGCTAATAAAACCAGCATTACATGGCCAACACCGAGGCCTACTACCATTCAGACTTAGACAGGCCCCCTTCAACCTCAAAAGTAGCAGCCTCTGAGTGCCTGGGGGGTTGATCATGGTAGAGTGAATCCCTGGGAACCAGCTCCCTAGAGTCCCCCTGCCAAGACAATTTTCTCAACTGAAAGGATTATATTTTTGCACCTGTGAGCTCATGATGGGTGGGGTCTTGCTGATTCCTGAGACGCTCTCAAGACATCTTTCTTCTTGTTCCTGTATAAAGTTCTGACTCCTTTTTAATGATGCTTATCTCTTCAGCAGCCATAGCACCTTTGACTTCAATTCAACACATAGGTACTTTGGGCCAAATTTAAATTTTCCAAAATTCTTCTCTGTTTTTCTTCTTCTGTTTTTTGTTTGTTTGTTTGGTTGGTTGGTTGGTTGGTTGGTTGGGGTTTTCTTGCCTCAAATTCTGACTGTAAATCTAGCTAAAAACAGCCAGCAGTTTTCATGCCATAGGCTGAATGCTGGGCTGTTTTGAGATCATCTACCAAAATGATTAGTCCACTACTCCTAATCTCAGTCTTTCCCAAAATCTCAGGACACAGGCAAAATACAGTCAAATTTTCACCTAGCATGTGCACATGGACTGCCAATGAAGCTTTTATTTCTAACTGAAACCCCTGGGCCTACTGTCAGCATGCCTGTTAGTATTCTGATCTTCTGAAGTCTAACTAGAATCACCCATAAAGCTCTTCTTACAGCAGACTAGGGATTCTGTAGCTGCATTTCCACACCCTTCTAAACTCCTCCCACAAACTAGCTCCAAAGGCTTCTAGACAACATGGTCAGGGATAGTCATGTCAATGGCCTTATTTCTCTGGTATTACCAGTTTTATGTATCAGTCTGATTTCCTGTTCCTGGACACAATACCTGACAACCACTACTTAAAGGAGAAGAAGTCTAATTTGGCTCACAGTTTCAGGGGCTTCAGTACATGTCTAACTGGCTCTAAGGCAGAAAGGTATGGTGAAGTAAAGCCATGTGCTTCGTAGCAGACATGAACCAGAGTAAAGGAGCAGCTTCAGAAAGGAAGGGGCCAGTGACCAGATACAACATCTAAGGCCATGTCTTCCTGGCCCGTCTACACACTCTCAGGAGACTATTCCACCAATCCTCCCAGGCATGTTCCAAAGCCAGTCAAGTTGACACTCCACACTAACTTCCGTAGACAGCTTCTGCAAAATCCCTACTGAGTTCATCTTTATTTTCAGACCTCTTGTAAATCAGTAAAATAAGGATAACATTGCAGGAGAAAAATCAGCAAAGAGCATGAATAGATGACTTAGAATACAGAAAATGAATAGCCAATATGGAAAGAAGCTGTCATGACCATTTTTGGGTTGGATGACCAAGATCCATTTCCTCTTCCTATTAATGTGGTTTCTCTTGAGAAATTATCATTTTCTCTCTGCCTGTCTTCAGAGAAATTATCATTTTCTCTCTGCCTATCTTTAGAGAAATTATCTTTTTCTTTTTTGCCTATCATCAGAAAATTATCATCTTCTCTCTGTGGTTTAGTGCCAAGTCTTAGCACCCAACATAAGTCAACTAGAGCTTGAATCTTAAGGGAGGTTTAAAACAAATCCCAAAACTATCCAGGCATGTTTGCACATATTTGTAATCCTATCACTCTTGGAGGCCACACAGAAGGGTGACAAATTTGAGCCAGCCTGGGCGACTCAACAATTTAGCAAGATCCTGTTCAAAATAAAGAAGGGCTAAGGATGTAGCTCAGTGCGAAGGCTCCAGGTTCGATACCTAGTACTGGAAATAACTAAAAAAAAATGGATCAAAACTGTTGAGGGTTTGTTCTATCTTAGTCTTGAGCAACCCTAGCCAATGGTGTTCAATAATGATACCCTTGCAGAAGTGCCTTCTTTCTTCCGTGTAAAGGCCGAGAGTCCTATTCATCCTAGGTCTGGTTTCCCAGCCTTCCTTTAGTTCTGTGGATCATGGCCCTTTTTTTGCATTGTTTAGCTTGACCAGATTTGTTGTTTGTCGCTTGGAATGAAAAAATGCTAATTTGTGCAGTGTCTACTCACATTAGTGAAAGAAATATGTATTAAGGCAATTAGCTATAATTTTATTTCTTAACTGGAAAAGATTCATAACTTCATAATGTTAAACTGGCAAATAGATGTAGATATAGATATATTGAGATACTGGCCCGGGGCCTCTGCACTGAGCTACATTCTCAACCCATTTTTTAAGTTCTTATTATGAGACAGGGTCTAATTAAGTTCTTAGGTTTCACAGGCTTGGCTTGAGCATGTGGTCTTTCTTTCCGCCTCAGCCTTCCAGAGTATTGTGATGATAGTTCTGCACCACGAGGTCTGACTTCTTAAAAATTAATGGTATTTCAAATTTGTTAGGATTGTGATTTGAAAAGGGACTCTTCTTATCATTGCTGGTAGAAGTGTAAATGGATATAATATTTCTATAAAGTAAAGCTATATATATTAAAAGCTTAAAATGTATACTACTTTGATCAAGTAGTGTATAAGTTCTCTATATATTCTATCAGTAAAGACTAAACTGCAAAGAGATTTGTTAAGGTGTTGATAGCAAAAGAAAAAAATTAGAAACACTGCCCATAACTTGTGTAAGCATTTAACATATTACCCAAAGGAGATTTTTGAGAGTAAAAAAAAGGCACTATTAGTAATCATGCCAAGATAAAAGGCATAAGGCAAACCTGTTCCAGGAGAACCAAGAAAATATAATATTATCCATACACTGAAATAAGACAATTCAGTCACACTACTAAAATATGATTATGTATGTTAAAATTCTATATTTATTTAGGTTTGTTGCTGGATATTTACATTATTGCATTGATTTGTCTATGTGTTTTGTGTTTATTTAAAAATACAATATGGAGGGCTAGAGTCTAGTTCAGTGGCAGTGGACTTGCCAAGTGTGGACAACTGGGTTGATTCTCAGAACTGCAAAAATATAAATTATAAGGTACTGATTTCAACTTATGTTTTGATATCTGATAAAAATTACCTAATATTAGTTTTTTGATTCTTCCAGATGAAATTACTAATAATTTCCCCAAGTTTTACACCCACTTTTCAAAATGTTAAATCATATAATACTTCACAGAAGAGTGACATTTTTACATATTTTATCTTTTAAGAATATGAGCTCTACCTACTTTTACCCTCTTTCACATTACTTAGTAGAATTTATATTTTCGCTGTAATTCTCGCTATATTTGTGCCAAAGTATTTTCCATTATTATTGTGAGTCCTGTTATTGCTACATAAAAGATTATGTAGTGTCTGCATATACACAGCCAACCACTCCACTGAGCATCCTCTTCAATTATAAAATTGTTACCCTGGGAATGGGGTTCCAGGTAGGTTGTTATAACATCTGAAAACACCAGAAAGCTAGTGCTGGAAGAGGAGGCAAGGTAAGAGTGCCTCTGCATCTTGAGTATTCCAGGACAGTCTTATTTTAGGACCTTATAGAGAGGGTCCTTGATTGTCATTAGTCTCAAATTTAATATCTTTTCTGCAAGGAAGCTCACCACCTAGTGATATTTCTATGCAGATATTTTTAGATGCAATTAACATTTAAACCAGTAAAATTTGACTAAAGCAGGATCCTCTTTGTGATGTGAGTTCTCCTCATCTAACCAGTTGAAGGCTTTAATAAAAGAAAACTGATCTCCCCTGAGGAAGAGATAGCCTCTCAACACCCTGACTGTGAACTTAAAACTTCAGCATTAACTCTTCCCTTGTTCACAGCCAGCTGGACTAACCTACAGATTTTGGATTCATCGCTCTCCACAACTTTCTCCAGTGAAAGTGAGATTAATTTTTTAAATGTAAAGCAGTATTTCTCTGCATGCGTGTGCACATGCATGTGTGCGTGTTTCTTTAGAGAACTATGATTAATACATTTAATAACTTACCTTAAGCACAATAATAACATTTATATAAATCCTTCCTGACAGTAATCATAAATACACAGTATCAATTTCTATTAAAATTTTCATAAATAGTAAAAGAAAAACTAATGTTCAAAGTCTTTCATGCTAAGTAGGTAGATGCTGTGATATATACTCATAAAAGAAATTAATAAATGATATATCTTCCATTCGCTGAAAAGCATACGTTTGAATAAATTTTTAATTTTCAGTGCTAGGGCGCGAACCCAGGGCCTTATATAAACTAAACAACTGCTCTGCCACAGAGCTATGCTGCTCTCCCAGACTCCTGGCTACTGATAGGAGAGATGCTCATGTGAGAAATATCCTCAGCCACCTTCTCATTCCTGTAGCTGTGTATCGAAGTCCCTCCCCAACTGCATCTCCTCTGTGGTTACAATAGCTGTAATCACATGTGGCCACTAGGCACTTGAATTGGGACTAGTACAAATGACAAATAAATTTTTTCATTTTATACAATGTTAATTAACTTAAAGCTCAATTTTTAAAACCCTTGTAAGTTTTTCATTGGATATAAAGTAGAAGAAAAAAGTACTGGGCATACTTTATACCCAACTCAGTCATATTTTGTTATTTGTTAGTCTTCAATGATTTTTCTAGTGAAAACTATAATATGACTTTATAATTTTTTAAAAAGAGAAAGAAGAAATCAAGAGGCTATTACAATACTGCCTTAAAATTTTTAAGTATGTTCACAACGTATTTCAATCTACTTTTTAAACTTTAAATTTATGAGATCTAAGTATAGATTTTTTAAATGACAGTTGAGTGCCTAAATTGAGAAAAGCTGTTAAGTGTAGAATAAATATCAAATTTAGCATCATTTTTATTTTTAAAGTCTTCTTTAAGTAGGCATACTATTTTTCATAAAGGAAAATACAATCTCATAAAAGAAGTATAAATTCATCTTTACTAGCTAGAAATAATGACTATGGCCAGGTTCAGTGCACACGTCTATAATCTCAACTAATTGGAAGATGAGATAGGGGGATCACATGTTCAAGGCCAGCTTGGGCAACTTGGGAAGAACTTGTTTCAAGATGAATAAATAAACAAACAAACAGGACTAGATGTGTAGCTCAATATGAAATCCCTGCATTCAATCTGTAGGAAAAGAAAGAAGAAAAAGAAAGGAAGGAATGTGTGACAGTTGGAGAGATTATGTCAACTTGAGGTAATCAGGAACCACACCTGGATTAAGGTCAGGGTACCACGCCTAGATTGGGAAGTGAGACCCAGCCTGGATGAGAGTGTGAGTGATTTGTGGGCTGGCGAATGAGGGAAGAGCATCCACCCGGATGTGGGAGGCCCAACTGGAACTCTTACAGTATAAAAGGAAGGAAGAAGAAAGATTCTTACAGCTTCTTCCTCTGGGAAAGCTCTCACCTTAGCAATTGTCTATGGGCGTCGACTTGCTATATTACACAGATCTTCACAGATTCACTCCAGTCTCAACTTGCACCTGTCTGTCCATTGCTGATCTTCAGTCGCTGATCTTTAGTCTCCAGTCTTTGCCACTATTCTTCATACAACCGAGATCCACAGCAGACTCTCACCAGCTGTCCTGCAGTCCAGGATGGGAGTTCTACTTCGCAGCTGAGCAACCATGGGACACTCCAGCTCTCACATGTGCAGGCCGCCATCTTGGACTATCTCTATCCTCGGATTTGTAAGCCTTCCTAATAGATCTTTTTTGTTATAATTTCTGTAAATTCTGCATTTTGAAAGAACCCAAACTAATACAGAATGGGAGAAGGAAAAAACAGAGAAAGAAAGAAAGAGAAAATCCTTCCAAATGTGGCTTTCACAAAAATTCTTTTCAGGAAATGGAATTTCTAGATTATTGGAGACATAACCATTTTATCAAAAGTGTTACCCAGTAGTAGAGAAAAGTGGTATGTCTGGATCAGCATGTGGGAATTTGAAAGCATGTTATAATTTAAATACAATTATTCAACATTTGGGGGGGGGGGCGGAGGATTCTTCAGCCATTTTTTACTATCTTTCTGAAGTCCTACTCTGGTTTAGTGTTTTTTTTTTTACTCCCAGAAGATTTTCTGGTTTGATTTTGAAAAGATAAGCTGCTTTTGGAAACTAGGTAAAAGACCAATTTTCAATCAACTCTGTTCTTGTGAGAAAGTCACTTTGCCTGAAGCAAGAGAGGCATGGCAATTTATTCTTTCTTTTGCAATGTAACTGATTGTGAATTATCTTTGAGGATTACTTATCAGAAAATTGCTGAAGGTGAATGTGTCTGTTGAGTTAGTAAAATCATCACCATAATCATTCATCTCCACTGTCAATCTCAAACCCCACGGAACAGGTCAAATGATTGGAGGTCTGCAAGCATTAAGCTTAAGCTATTTGTGATTTTCTTGCTATCTTTGCTCAAGGTAACTCCAGTCCCCAAAGCAGAAAACATGAATCATTGTACACTAGAAGTAACTACTTAGACGTGGGTATTTTTTAAAGAAAAGAGCAGCCATTATGGAAAACAGTATGGAACGAGAGAGACAGAGACAGAGAGAGAGAGAGAGAGGGAGAGAGAGAGAGAGAAGTAAAAATACTATAGGCTCCATCAGCCCCATTTCTGGGTATGAAGGGAAAGAGGATGAAAGCAGTGTATCAGAGAAGTGCCTGCACTCCCATGTTGATTGCAGTGTCATTCCTGAAGGCTGAGATAAGAACCCCATCAGTGTGTATTTATGGATGAATGGGTAAGGAAAATCTAGCATATAACACAATGGACTGCTATTCAGACTTAAAAATAAAGCAAATCCTATTGTTTTGACAATATGGGCAAACTAGAAAGATCTTATATAAAATGATGTCAGCCAGACAAAGAAAGACAAATATCCTCATATTTGGGTACATACCTTTAACTTATATGTGAAGTCTAAAATAGTCAAACTCTCAAATGAGTGCTGTCTATCTTTTGTTACACTTTCTTTCAATCTTTTGAGTGGTATTCCAGAAAAATCTGTGAAACTTCCCCCATAATTATTATTTATTAGCATATTAGTTTACAAAACATAATTATATTCAACATGGGAATTGGTACAAGTCTTGATTTGTGAAACTTTTTTGATGTGTATGGATATTTAGCAGGGGTTGGAGTGGTAGAAAGCAATGATTTTGATTTGCGATATTTTTACTTTTAAGAACAGGAAGAGTAGGTAAATAAGTGATTGGGAGGTCTTTTTCCTGAAACTGTCATTGTGCGGTAAAAATAAAAGATCATGTAGCCTTAGTCCATTGGCTAAGAACTTAATCAGCTGTTAGTTCAACCTGTGACCCTGAAATTATACTCTTCAAGTTCATGCTCTGTAACTAACTTTGTAATAATGATCTTACTCATTTCTTCCTGCTCCTCTTTGGGAAAGAACTCCCAAAATTTTCTGAAATAACTAAGTATGCCATTATATCTATTCATGTATGATACACTTTTGTGATAGACATAAGTTCTTATGTAATGTAGTCATTCGATATAGGCTTACATCCACTTAATATAGCAACTTGCTTACTCAGTCTTTGATGTAAGTTGGGCCTAAAAAAACTGACTAATGTAACGATAAGCTGAACGTCTTTTGAATGTACAGACATTTACTTTTCAATACTCAGTTAAGGAATTTGAAATCTAATTTCACTTATTTTCTTTCTCACACTTCCTAGACTTACGAATTCCATTGTTGTAGTTCTTATGTGAACTGGTGTATGAAGACAGGTTAAAGAATCTCAATAAAAAATATAGTAAGATACAAAAAAAAGGAACTTTCAGCAAATCATCCCAATAAAGGGCTCTGCTGGACCCAGAGAAGAAGCATCAAGATATGACCAATGCAGCCCATTCTAGGGGTGGGAAACTAAGCTAATAAGTAGTAATTTGAGTGATGGAGTGAGTCAGAAGCAGAAGATTAAATATGTTAAATATTGCATGGTTTCTCTGATTTGGGAAACCCAGAATACAGGCTTTCTATAGAAAAAGAAAACAGGTGCAATAGTGAGAGTTAGGTAGGATGGGGAGGGTGAGGGAGGGTGAAAAAAAGGAGAAGGGATTGTAATGTTGGTGTGTTATATATGCACACAACATATTCAAGCTCATTACAACCATTCTGCATCGTGTGTGTGTGTGTGTGTGTGTGTGTGTGTGTGTGTGTGTGTGTATGGGAAAGAAAAATAAAATAGTCAAACTCATGGAAACAGAGTTAATGGTGAATATTAGAGGCAGTTGGGGTGGGAAGGAATTCGGCAGATGTTGGTCAAAGGATATGAAATCTCAGCTAAACAAGAAGAATAAAATTCAAGAACTCTGTGTTATTGTTATAACTAGAGTCATCTCATCAAGATGACTCTAGTTATAACAATATATTGTAGGCCTGGACTTGAAAGTTTCTGATATTGGAGTTTTCAGTGTTGGTTCATTACAAAAACAAACAAATAAACAAGCATGTAAGATAATGAAGACATTAATTGCATACTTAGCCATTCTACCTGATGAGCACATATGAAAACATTATATTATATAAACACACACACAGTTATTTTAAAAATAAAACTTTAAAAACATGAAAAGGCTGTTTCAGAAATACTAAGTGTGTAGTACAGGGCAGAGCTAGAGTCTACTTAAATAGTCCAAATCCCAATTCCATGTCCTTGCTTAACCAACTGCAAGGATTTTACTGAATAAAATGCTACAACAGGACTATGCGTTGATTGTTGTACATTAGAAAATGAAGGAGACACCTGTTTGAACATGATGAATAATCACATCTATCTATCTACCTTTTATTCTTAAAATTCTTTTAAATGACAAAAAATTAATGCACAAGAACAAAAAGAATTGAACATTCAGCTATGAACTAGAATTAATACAATTTTTGAGGTGAAAAATCTCTCAAAGAGAGCAGTAACATTCTTAGGTGAATGGAGAAAGCTGTGACCCATGGCCGTGAGAAAGATCTCCGAGACTTCCAAGAAACTCTCATGCTCTGTCCGGAACCCTGGAAATGCTCAGGATATAAAGTGGTGGGTACTGCCAAAGCTACGGATGAGAGGAGAAGCCAGGCGCAGGAGAACTTGTTGCAATATTTTGTACTCAGTGCCTGGGCTATAGGCTTCTTTCCTCTGCAGAACTGGTCGGCAAGCACCTTCCCCATAGTGTTTCCAGCCAGCAATTTGCTTCTACAGGACATACAAGGAGCCAGGTAAGGATCGCAGGCATCTGAACAAAGTTTCCAATGTAAGACCCAAACCAACAGAAAAAACAACTCGGAAAATACTGAGAGTGTAAGTAGAGCCAAGAAAAATCTCTAAGTAGAACAAAAAGAAGAGTTAAAACTGAAGGAAAAGAGGAGGAAAAAATCTGAAGAGGTCAAATTGGAAAGGAGAAAAAAAACTATCAAAGAAATAAAAGGAAATTTCCCCACACTGAAAGCCATGGCTTCCCAGATAGAGAAAGCTCTCCCTGCTCTAACCAACGAACGAAAAAGAGAATTGCACCAAGACAGATCTTTGTGAATTTTACCTCATCCACTAGACTGAATTTAGTGGCTGAGTTTCGGGTCGTCATAGATAAAGAAATGACCAAAAAGGCTTGCCTTGGGAAGTACTTCAAATACACGGAAGTGGAAATTAAAACAGCTTTAGACTTCTCCAACCAACATCGAAGTTATGATGCTGTGGGGCACCATGATGCAGAGGCAGTTGAGGCTTGATATGAAATTTTATATCCAGATAAACCATATACTAGTGTTCTAGAGCTATCCTATCAAGCACCACAAATTAAATAAGTTAAACCAACAGGAATGTTTCTGACAGTTATGGAGACCAGAAGTCCAAAATGGGAGTATCAGAAGGCTTGGTTCCTCCTGGAAGCTGTGAAAGGCAATCAGTCTTCTCGTGTTCTACTCTGCCACAATGAAAGATAAATTTGAATCATTTGTGGGAAATGGATGCACCCTGAGACCATGATACTAAACAAAATAAATAAGACACAGAAGATTAAATATCATATAGTTGTTCTTGTAAGAACCCCCAAATACTGAAAATATAAATAAATGAGAGAGCAAAGTAAAAGAGAAATGGTAGGAAAAAAGAGAGACAGTGAGTCTAGCCCATTTCTCTCCTGGCTTCTGGTGGCTGGAGCCCCCTGGTGTGCTATGGCCTACAAATTCATCCCTTCAATCTCTGCTTCTGTCTTCACACAACTTTCCTTTCTTGGTGTGTTTCCTGGGGCTCCATGTGGCCAGAACACTGGTCATGAAATAGCTGGCCCTAGTTCAGTATAACCTTCTTGCAACTTCATTTTTGATGTGTTGCATGTTAAAATTGTACTTAACTTAAAATATTCTAACTCCAAGGATTAGTAATCAAACAAGAGATTTGGATGTGAACATCAGAAAATGTCTTTAGGAGACTGTAAGGCATCTACTACTCAGGATGGTGCTTACTTTGGCATAAACCACAGGGATGATTAAAGTTACTCTTGTGTCTGGGGGAAGGCTGGATAGCCTGCTGGGTCCTGAAGGCATGTGCACAAGGGACTGCCACAGATCCTGCACCAGTGCACAGTTAGCCCATTGGCCTGTGGGAACTGAAAGTCTGAAGGTGATGATGTTGTATCCCAGCCTGTACATAGCAGAACTCTAGAAATATCTCTGGTGCAAATACTCCAGGAAAAGCTGTTGCTAAAATCTCCTACCCAAACGATGACATAAGTGTCACTGTCGTGGCAAATCCTACTGTTAAAAAGTTCAAAATGCCTCTCCAAAGTCCTATACGACCCTCTTCCTTGGCCCACCATGAAGGCCACCTATCACCAGTTTAGCATGTAGTAGCATTAGAGATGGCTCCCAGCTTGTGTTGGGGAGCTGTTGTGAGCCACACATAGCATAAGGCACTTTTGTGAGCCATATCTCACAAAGCCAATTTCACAGATGAGAAAAATGGAAGTCCCAGTAAGTTAAGCCACTAGCCCAGCATCAGATAGCCAGCATGTACTGGAACAAATCTTATTCTTTCTGTGATTCCAAATTATGTCTTGGGCATGGCTTTAAGCCTACAGGGCATTGGAGAGCAGAAAAAGATCATTAGCATCGAAGCTGCAGAGTGTGATCCGTTTATCACCGCAAATGCGTTTGCTGGGCAGAAATCCTGCTGTCCTAGCATAAGGATTCTCACACAGGCGCTCTGCTGCCGCTATAAGTTATCAGGAAACAACCACAGCTGGTCAGGCAGCCTGGGGGTGGGGAGGGGGAACCACAGTAAGATGGCAACTGATTTTAAGAGCAAAAATTTTTGAGGGGTTAGAGATATGTTTCTGGGAATGAAATTCAGGCCCTTCACATTGAATACATTCCTAGTTTCTTTAAACTATATAGATATAGATATTTATATATTATCCAAGTATATAATATATATATTTGTAAACATTTATGTATCATATATATATATATTACATATATAATTTTTGAGACAGAGTCTTGCTAAGTTGCCTACATTGGCCTCAAGCTGGCGATCCTCTGCCGCAGCCTCAATCATGGACTGAAGAGTTTCAGAAAGTAGCTGCTGACATCAAGGAAAGCAGCAAATTCTTAATCTCGATATTTGTGAACAGAGGAAATTTTAGAGAGATTAGTTCAATCCCTTATTTTATTGATAATGATGAAAAAGAGGTAGATTATAAGAGCCATATTCCATATGTCCACCCTTGACTTTGTTATTATGTCAGCTGGACAAATGGGCTTTGTAAAACTTTTGTCCTTAATTTATAAATGAGGAGTCGAGGCCCAGAGCTGATGCTTCACACAAGGAGGCCGTTATTGCAGCTAGGGGTCAAGCTAGGACTGGGATCCAAGCACCTGAGGCTTCCTCCTGGATATTTTTATGCATGCTTGGTGTTTGATTTCTCTTCTCATGACAATGTGAAAAAAAAAAGAATTTTTGGGGAGAACTGCAAATCCAGATTTAAAGCATCTCTAGCTTGGTTTGTGTGACCTTCTCTAAGTCCTGGATTCCTCGCCTATGAAATGGAGAAAATGATACACTACTCTCAGTTTTAGTGTCATCATTAAGTGAAATCATGCGTGTAAAGTACTTAGTACAGTGTCTGGTGCAGAGTAGACCTGAGAGAATGGGGTTCTTCCTTCTTTCCTTCTTCCAGTTGCCTGAGGTATGGGAGAACTGTCCAGCCTTCCAGTATGCGTCCTTTGACACAGTTCTATTAAATACTACATTGATCTTCCAGGGATATTTGGAGAGAAGAGAAGCATATTAAGAAATAATCTAATAAGCTCAATGAACACCAAAATGGCTCGTGTATTCCTAAAATTAGTCAGTTGCACTTAGTTGGTATTTAGCTTCAATTTAAACAAGAGTGGAGCTTCGAAAATGCTCACGGTGCAGGCTGCTCTCACTGTGCTGCAGTCAGGGCCCTGGAGTGAGATTCTGGCATCAGTAGTTTAGAGAACTACTCAGGAGAGTCCAGTGAACAGCCAAGAAGCAAGCATGGAACTACATGAGAAAAGTGGCTCTCAAAGGGTGGGCCAAGAGCCAGCAACATCAGCACCCCAATACAGACTTGTTGCAAATTCTTGGGCCTCACTCAGACTTACTGAACCAGAAACCTGAGTGGAGCCAGGAATCTGTTTCAACAAGCCCTGCAGAAGATTCTGAGGTAAGGTTGAAGTCTGAGAACCATTCATCCAGACACTCAGCTTCCTGCTTTCCCTTGTCTTCTCCATCCCGATCAATTGGTGATCAGACCCTATTAATTTTAACCTTTCCTGCCCCACACACTTAGATGTGCACATGAATCACTTGGAGATCTTGTTAAAATGAAGATGCTGGCCAAACAGATTTGAAGCAGAGCCCAGAGTTTCTGCGTTTCTAAGAAGCTACCAGGTGATGCTCACGCAGCTTGTACTGAGGCACCACTCATACTTTGGGTACCAAGGACTGTGACCATTCAAACCCATGAAGCACAGGACATACGTAAGCCTGTTTATGTCATGCTAGAAAAAGATTTTTGTTGTTGTTGTCGTTGTTCTGCAGAAGTGCTGCAAACTGAGAAGATAAAGAGTACTTATACTGTTTACAAATTTATTCTCATGGTAGCCATGAACCTGGAGTCTTAATTTTGTTGCTTGTTTGAAGGAGATTCCAGTCTGCTTGGAGCCAGTCCTTTGCACAGCTGCTCTCTACATCAGCATTTGTCATCTTTCCATTGCTGTGACAAATAACAAGAGGAAAGGTTTTTCTTGACTCGTGGTTTTGGAGTTTTAGCCCATTATTAATTGGCGTCATAGTTTTTGTGCCCGTGGCGAGGCAGTACATCAAGGTGAGCGTGTATGTCAGTGGAAATAACGCACCTCCCGGAAGCTAGGAGGCAAAAGGAGGGAAAATGAGACCAACATCCCAATATCCCCTTCAAGGGCACAGGCCCAGTGACCTAACTTTCTTCCACCAGACTCAATATCAAAAGGTTCCACCACTTCCGTATATACTGGGGACCAAGCCTTCAACACACGGGTCTTTGCGGGACATTCAAGATCGGAACTAGACCAACATCACGGAGGTAAAAATGTCATCACTAGCAGCCATTGTGTGGAGAACAAATGCTAACTGGTTAAAAAAGAATTCGTCACAAAATCCAAACTCAACTGGGAAGTAAAAGCTGGAGAGAAGAAAAGAGGGAGGCCAACGATAGAGAGGAAGGACACTATAAAGGCTAGTCTCCCTCTTGAACAAGAAATAGAAAATTATTGAGCCACTATTCAAGTCTTTAGTGTGCTAAAAGTTGAGGTGCTGGGATTGTTGAGGTAAACGGTGGAGGGCCACTGAAGAACTGTAGGCAAATGAAACGGGCTGAGTCCCGGGTTTGGGTGTCTGCCAGTGTAGGAGTAGGAGAGATGCTCTGGAGGCAGCCACAGGTTGTGCTAGAGAGGTGGGAGGAAGTTTCCCTCTAGAAAGACTAATAGGGGTCTTCACAAACTTCCAACTATGACTCTTTAACCTCTCGTCCCCACTGTCCATATTTAGACAAAAGAAGATATAAGAATCATATTGAAAATGCCAAATAAAAATTTCCAGAGATATCACAGGATTCGTAGTCATCTGTAATTCTGACCAGCTGTTCTACATTGCACTACCGCATGTCATATAAGGTTGCAGTGGCTCCATTGTGGGTCATGTCTGCGCAGGACCTCTGGGACATGGCCGCCTTCGCCGGTGCCACAGGTTCTTTCTGAAAGCATGCCATTTTGCTCATCGGTCATCCCATAATCAAGTAGACTGGATGTTGTGGGTTGGTTCAATTATTTTTTTTCTTGCTGTTTTCTTAAAGTAAAAACAGAAAACTTGTTTTTCAGCAACTCTATATTTGCTGTGGCCTCAAATTTCTAATCCAGCCATCCTGCTCACACACTGCCAATTTTTTCATCCAGCCTGTGCATAGATACATGACTCTTTCTCACTTTTGGTTTTTTGTTTGTTTGTTTGTTTGTTTGTTTTTGTTTTTGTTTTGTCATTGCTCAGCCTGTTTCCTCTTCTCCACAAAACCACACTTACCCCTCGTGATGTTTGTTCATTCAGTCGATAAATCTTTAGTGGATTCCTTGTAAGTGCCAAGCAAAATCACTGCCGCTCAGGGTCCTCAAAAAGTAAATGGGCCACTGTAACTCTCCCTGTTGATTATCTCAAGAACATATAATAGGGTGGTAGGTTACCTTTCCCAGCATGGGTAAGTTTGTGGAAAGCATTCTAGGTGAGAGCTAGCCCAGAAGAATGAATGGAGGAAGGGAGGGTATTATGGTTTGGATCTGAACTGATCCTGAAAGGCTCATATATTTGGGTGTTATGGGTTGTCTATTTGTCTATGGAACTATGTGCTGTTGGGAGATGGGGGCCTGCTCTACAGGGGTGGATTATGCACGTGTGGTGGATTGTAGATTGCAGGCATGTGAATCAGATTACAGTCACGTGGTAGGGGCTTAAATTTGGAAGGGGTAGAATACTGAGGCTGGACCAGAAGGGACAAATCACTGAAACAGGACCTGGAAGTTTATATACTCCTTCCTTCCATCCTTCTGGACTTCACTTGACTTGACTTGGCTTCTTGTTTGCAATGCTGTGAGGAGCTATCTCCACCTCCACCTCCACCACGTGTTTCCACTATTGCTGGCTACCCATGACGGGACCTTCTGAAACTGTGATCTAAAATAAACTTTTTCTCCCCTAATTTATGCATGTCAGTTATTGAGTCACAGGACAAAAAAAGTAAGACAGAGGGGAAGAAGTTCCTTGCATAGGGAAGAGATTGGGTTGGGAAAGTGATGTAGGCCAGATTAGGAATTGATCTTCAGAAATTGCTCTAAAGTTACCATCATCACAAAGAATCTGGAAGGAAGTGTTACTGTTACCTTTAAGGAGGGACCTAACATGATTTTATTAATTCCTTGAAGTTTTCACCAATTGTTTAAATCCCAAGTGATCTGGTCCCTCCATTGTTTTCCAAAGCAGTCACTGATTCTACTCAGCACCTTCACACTCAGATTTTTTGCGATATGTTTTTAATCATCCTGTGGCCACTTTGCTTCTAGCCCTTGATTTTTTTGTTATTGTTGTCTCCACAGAAAACATTGAAATATTATATTTTTTGATTCACAATACACTTATTTGAAACTCCTTATATTTGCAATGCAAATACTCCTCTGGTAAAAACCAATTGTCACTTATCACCCTCTGATTTCTTATGTTACATTTACGATGGTCCTGTGCTCTGTGCAACTGAAATGACCCCCTCAGACAATGGTTTTGCATCAGCAAGGAACGCATGCTTAGAACAACATAAGCTAATATTATACACTGATCAAAATTACGTGGCACATCCATGAAGAGGACAAGTTTTCCTGGTGCTCAATCTTCAGGAAGACCATTATCCTGGAATGTTGCCAACTCTCATGAATTTAGCTTGCTACAAACTTCCCATGGGCAAGAAAAATTATCCATTTAAAAAAATTTTTCTCCCACTTCCTCACATGGTCTTAGATGTAACATACAGATTTATTTGCATTTTGCATTTATTTTTACTTCAATTATTTAAAATCATGAGATGTTAGACATCCAAAAACATACAAAGAGTAAAATAAAGAATGTGCATTTTCCCACCACCTATGTTAAGAAATAAGATGACATAGTGGCCATTCAACCCCACATGACATCTTCTCATGGAAAGATTACCATGATCTTATGTCTCCATATATGCCTCTCTGCTCAGTAGTTATAAAATGACACGGGATTGCTTGTTCAGTTTTAAATGCTATATAAACAACATCATAATATATACCTCTGGGACCTTTCTGCTTCCATATTATCCTTGGAATTTGCCCACATTTATAGATGCAGCATTTATCACTTTAGCTACTGAATTATGTTCATGTTTAACTGTGCATATGTGGATCTAATTGAGGAATTGCTGATTGCAGGTTATCCATGTAGATATTGCTAAAATGCTGCTCAAAGTTGTAGCAATTTGTTCTCCCTTCAGTTGAGTGTGAGTGCTTTTTTCTGTTGATAACCATGTCACTTTAGGACAAAGGGATCTCATTGGCCATCAGAGAAATGCAAATAAAAACATTGAGGTTTCACCTCACCCCAGTGAGAATGGCCTACATCAACAACTCAAAAAACAATTGTTGGTGAGGGCATGAAAAAAAAAGGAACTCAACTCCACTGCTGGTGGGAATGCAAGATGGTATAAAACCATTATGGAAAGCAGTCTGCAGGTTCCCTAAAAAGCTGAGAATGGAAATTACATTTGATCCAGCTACTGCCCTACTGGGCATGTTCCCAAAAGAAATAAAGTCAACATTCCAAAAGGACACATGTATATCCATGTGTATAGCAGCCCAATTCATAATAGCCAAATTCTGAAAACAACCTACCTGCCCATCCATACAGGAATGGTTAAAGAAGATGTGGTACCTATATAAAATGGAATACTACACAGCCATAAATAAAGACAGATATGAAGCATTTGAATGAAAATGGGGCCACGTAGAGCCAGTAATGCTCAGTGAAATGAACCAAGCACAAAAGACCGGCTATACATGGGTGTTTCTCTCATGAAATGCACAAAAATAATGATGTAAAAAGGCCCCAACATGAATGACAGGTATAAAGAGAGGCAATGGTCAGATAGGAAAGGGGGGAACCTCTGGAAAAGGGGTAGAGATAGACACTCACTGATTCCACAAACCCCATGGTTCTAATACATTACAGAATTTGGAATTCATGCATCTACAAAAAAAGTTAAATTTTATGTCATGTGATTTTTTTTATCACAACAAAATTATTGAAAAAAAGATTTAGGGATCTCATGTATTTTTGTACATACATTTTCATGTGCATATGCATGTGTGTATACATACACACACAAACACACACCTCACAACCACCAAGGCTTCTAGAAAAAAAATAAAGCTATTGAATTAGTTGTTTTAGAACTTCTCAGACAACAATAAATGACTACTTAAAATATTCTGACAAACTAAAATGAATTGACTGAGTTATTTTTAAATTATATAAACAATGGCAATGTTAAGAAAATAATGTGGGAATACTAAATTGCTGCAAATATTATCATATTAACAGAATCATTTTATGTTTTTTATACACTACATGCACATTGACTCGGTAATTCCTTGCTGCCTTACTCAAATTGAGTGACTTTTTTTAAACAAATTCATTACTGGTTTATGTTACATGTTATGTATATTTTCCAATATGCTTATTCCTGCATTGGGATTCTACTGAGCCTAAGTTAAACTACAGTTAGAACCAGCTTCTGGGACAGATTTGTTTTATTTTAGAATTTGTCTTACCACATTATAACAAGAACAACTCTTGTCATAGAGAATGTTCGAGCATTTCCATGGTTTTTATTGCAGCAAAAATCAAATATACACAAAGCTAAGTGTACTAAATCATAAAGCAAATGGTCACAGCTCAAAACAACAGTTAGTACAAGTACTTTCTTCTCACATTTTTTTCTTTCTTGTGAATTGTATTCTTTTATAAATGTTCTAATGAAGAGAATGCACTTATTGCATGGGGCAACAGCCTGACCTGTGGGTTTTACCAGACAATTAACGCCGGAGACATTATCAGAGTCATACGAGACCTGAAGGCACAGGCAGGGGCTTCCAACTCCATAAATGGGTAAAAACCATTGTTAGGAAGTTCTAATTACAATTTTTTGTTTGACTCAGGATTCCAGTTTGGGATATAATTATGACCAAAATAATGAGAAATCTTCTTTAAGCAGATATGCCATCAAATTTGATCAAAAATAATAAACAGAGACATCAAAAGCCATTCAGTTAACTCCGCAAGTTCAGCTTTTGTAATTCTCAGGGGAGGTGAAGCCATCCTTGCTTTTTCAGATCTGCTCACGGATGCCTTTGTTCAGGGCAGTCTTTGCCTCAGATTTGAGACCAGGAGCAAAATTTAGCGCCCTCATTTAACTGTTTTCCTGAGAAATCCCTGCCTCTTGTCACTTCTAACAGATAGACTTTCTGGTTAGAATTACAGGTACCAACGGGGCTATCTTCTCTTCTGCTAAATTCATCTTGTGTCCTCACCATCTGCAAAACATAAAAATATGTGCTGCCTTTAGCGACACTGTGTTTGCTTCCAGCGTTCCCACTCAAGCCGACTCTTCAACTGAATACGCTTCACGGAGGGAAATAAACACGAGTAGTTTGTGCTAGCCTTAGTAGCCAAAACAAAAATCCAGCTCAACAGCGGTGTGAGAAGAGCCACAAATGACCACCTATAAGCAGGACAAGAGGCATATATCTTTCTGAGAAAACACTGGTACTTTCAGGATTTATAATCCCATGCTTAGCAAATGTAGGAGCTGATAATATGAAGTGAGCATCTGAGGCAACATACAACATAGGCAGTGTCTGGTCTCTGCCCAGAATCCCTCTGACCCTTTTCTTAGCACTAATTTCTAAGACAACGTTAACCACACACACCATGGAATTGCATCCTTCCCTAGAATTTGCATCTGTCCCGGGCAGTTCTTGAGCAGTCAGTGGTCTAGGAGGGAGTAGGAAAGCCCAGCTCCCTGGCCTCAGGCCAGGCCAGGCCTGCAGCCTTAGCCTCCGCTGCCCTCTATGGGACTTTGCTGAGATGACACCCTTCTTTGGCTTCCAGTCCCTCCTGATTGGCTTCTGCCAGGCCCTTCTAGGCTCTCCTGTAATCCCCTTCTCAACAGATCACAGGCGCCCGCATCCCCAGTTCTAGGTGGGCTTCAGGGGAAGCTGGGTTAGGACAGTGGCTTCGGCCTCATTGTCTGCAAAACTTTTGTTTTGTGCCCACTTCAAAGGAAAAAAACATGTCCATCTTGCCTTGCATATTTTAAAGTTAACATTTCAATTTTTCACTTTAAGTTTAAGTAGCTGAAAATGTGTCATTTCGTGATGTGTAAAAACTGGCATTTAAAAATAAAACTTTCACATTTCTCTTTTATTTAATGCAACATAAATATAATGATCTTATATCATCCATGAAAATGTATATAAGCTTATCTGTGTTTAAAAGCCAGATTGTTTATAGTGTTCATTTCTTTCATTAAACTTGTATTCCTGCTCCATCTCCTGCCATAGAAATCTAACAATAACATATTTATATGCATTAGCATCTGTTCTTGTTCACCTAACCATAATTCTCTGCAGGGGGAAAACAGACGTGTGTGTGTGCTTGTGTGTGTGTGTGCGTGTGTGTGTGTGTGTGTGTGTGTTTTATTTCCTACAATTGAGCCTCTACGCGTTAAAATTTATCTACATGGGTTATCATTAAAACTTATCACAACAACATCTATATTTAAATTTTGATAATTCTATCAAAGTAAAAGTACACATTTTTATCAGAAGTGCATTTATTATTTAGACAATTTTTGGCTATTATTTTTATTCTCATTTTAACAACTCCCACCCTACCCCCAAGGCCTCCCTAGGGTGGTTTACATGAGCAACCTAATCAGATTCAGAACGGCTAACGGATATGCCATCCATAGCGTTTAAAGTCCAGGACCTTTGTACAAGGACATACAGGAAAGAATGCCCTCTGCAATGCCTCAGACACAAATACCTTCTCAGGTGGAGAGTGCCCTTCAGTCCGGCCTTTAGAAACCCATGTGGTGGGAAGTCTTTGCACACCCCTCAATGAATTCCAGTAAGAACATGCTGGTCTTGCCCAAGCTCCTCATTATATAGTAAAAGAGTTGGGGACCAGAGCAGTCAGGCGACCTTTAGAGGTCACAAAACTAGCTTGGGACACAACCAGAAACAGTACCCGAGTCTCCTCATTCCCACACCGGTGTTCTTTCCACTATGGCCATAGCTCTAATTTCATTTGTCATCACAATCATCATCAATAATCATTTAAAATCAGCTAAATTTCCATTCTGAGCTAAGTGCTATGTGAAGCATTTCACATCCATTCTGTGCTCCTGCTAGCTTGCGACATAAACTCTTATTATCCTCATGTGGCAGATTGGAAACAGAGCTCAGGCTGGCAAAATGACACGCCCAAGGTCACACAATCAGTAACTGTAGAATCAAGACTCAAATCTATGTGTGGCCCCAGGATTCACACTTCCAGGTACTGTTTACCAAAGTGGCTTCTACAGAATACTAACCCAATAAGGTGCTGCCCAATACAAGATTCTGTAGTCTGATTGGTTTGATGGTAGCACTGGAATCACAATGATTACCAACCCATTCATGACAACAGAAGTCTTACAAAAGGGACACGTGCTTATCAGTGATTTTCAGGGACACCATTTTTGCTTAAGTACTATTAATATTCGTTGAATGAACTCCCAAAAGAGAAGGCTGATTTAGGCTCCACCTCTACTATATAATACAAGGTTAGTAGTTCTCAGACTCTGGCCTGCATCACCTGTGATCACTTGGAGGGGCTCATCCAGAGGTTCCCATCAGAAAGTCGAGGGTGGGACCTGAAATCTGCACGTCATCTGACGACTTTCAGATAATGCTCACATTGCTGATCTAAGACTCACACCTTGGAAAAACACTGCACTTGATCATAGGAAAATAAAGACAAAGAAACAGGCCCAAGTTGGTTTATAGAGAAAGGGATACAGCTGTGCTTTAAAAATATGTATTAAAATCTTGCAAGTGTACATACTAATGAGCAGAGAATCTGTTTATTAGCATAGGTATATAATAAAAATATCGGGAAAATGGGCAGGTTAAGAAAAAGTCTCTCTTCTTTGGGAAAACAAATGATCAGTAAAACAATATAAAAGCTAATAATTTTTTACACAATGGGTTTTTATTCTTAATCAATATACTACTGCTGTGGTTAGTATCTCGAGTGTCCCCCAAAAGTCTCATGTATTTTAATGTTATGGATTGTCTGTGGAACCATGTGCTGTTGACAGATTGGGGCCTAGACTGGCAGGGTGGATTACAGGCATTAAGTTAGGATTAAAGGCGTGTAAGTTAGGATTAACAGTGCATAGTGGCCACACCTTTCACACCTGGATGCAGGAGGGGCTAATCACTGGGCAGAAACCTGGAAGGATATATAAGCTGCCTTCCTTGGACTAGGATGGGGACATGGACTGGTCTCAACTAGTCTCAACTTGCCTGCCTCTTTGTGATGTCATGAGAGGCTGCCTCCACCTCTGCCTCTGCCATGTACTTCCATTGCTGCTGATTGCCCCTGAATGGACTGTGACCTTCTGAAACCGTGAGCTACAATAAACCTTTCCTTTTCTAAATTTGTGGGTGTCAGGTATTGAGTCATAGCAATGAAAAAATAACTAAGACAACGACAGACTGTGATGATACATGTAGAACTGATACAAGCTGACCGCATACCAGGCACCATGTGTACTTTCAGCTTTATTTGTATCATCTCCAACTTTTAACAACTCGGAGACAGGTTTCCTCTTTGTGGCTTGACTTTAAGGTGAAATGATGCTATACAAATGTAATCACACAGTGCAGGTTGTATGACCAGTAGTATGATGTCAGAATGTTCTTAGGTCAGTGCTGGAGATATGGTACAGTGGTTAAGGCACTTGTCTCCTAGCAAGTATAAGTCCCAGAGTTTGATTCCCTAGCACCACATAATCCAGGCATGGTGGCACACCCTGTAATCCAAGCACTTTGGAGGCTGAGGCAGAAGGATTGCTGTGAGCCCAAGGCTAACCTGGACCATATAGTGGGTTCAGGATCAGCCTGAGCTACAGAATGAGGCCCTGTCTAAAACAAACAAAAGCATGCTCTTAGGTCAGACTCTTGAAGGTCTGTCTGTAGCTTCTGTCTCCTTATTTGTAAGAGGACATAGTACCACTCTGATTTCTAAAGTGATTCCAGTTGTCAAATTCTAAGCTTTCATGATTCCAAGAAAAGAAAATATAAAGCCAAACTTTTATTTTCTGGAATCTCAGGTCAGCTTCCCAAAGCAGGACTAGCCAAACATGACCAAACCAAGGTGTTGACTAGAGACCTCAGAGGAAAAAAAATTAAAGACCAATTTCTTTCTATATATGATATATATAATTGCGATATAGAAATAAACTTGAAAATTTTTGGAAGAAAGAAATTATAAAGAACTATAATTTTAACAAGGAAAAATACTGGTTATATTCACTGAAAACAATCCGTTTTTGATACTCCCAGACGTCTTACACACAGCAGGAAACCACCTTGAAAAAGTCAACAGAGCTGTTTCGATCAGAGTCCGTAGCAGTGGTTTCCAAATGTTGGAGTCACCTGGGGAGTTTCAGAAAATACCTCAGGAATTCATGCCCCAACCTATGGAATATGATTTCACTGGTGTCAAGTGTAACATTCTGTAACATTTTATATATATTTCTGTTGGGTTCATACAATGGATGAAAACTGCTGTATCGTTAGATAGGCTATGCATATTTCCAGCTTTACTGTAGATCCAGGAAAACGTTTCACTTGATTCCACTACACAGCAAGGACTACCTGGGGGCCTGCTATAGCCTCCTGCCCTCCTCCGCTTTCTCTTTCACTCTGCGACTAGCACCGTTTCCCCACCCAGACTAAGAATCTGCCCTTGACCTCTATAGAGATCTCAAAGCCACAGCAGCCTTTCCCCCTCCAGGACCCTAAAACGAAGCACTGAGCTGGCAGCCTCTATCTCAAAATAAGAGCCCTAGTTGCACAGGGAGAAGGCAGACCTTGAGTGCTCAGGACTTGGGGCTCCCCGTCCACCGATTCCTCCCCAATTTCGCACAGGGTGCGGGCCTCCCCTGCTTACTCAGGACTTGAGGTCTTGCTCATGCCCCTCCCACTTCTCAACTCCTTCCAGTTCTGGCTGCAGTCAGCATAATGACTCCCTTGTCACCTATCTGGAGTCTTATCTCCGTGCCTTCCTCTTTGGGGGTAGGTAACCTCGGATTATAAGCCCTTCTTTGAGTATCCTGTCATCCCCGCCCACCCTAATGTCTTCTCACTGCTCATCTTCCCCCAGAGAAAAATCCAAACAAAGGTATTTAAGCTCTTAACTACCGTATTCATAATTACCTTTTCTGCCTTGTTCTTTACCGTTTACTGGAGCTGTGGTTTCTTTCGAATGCGCCTCTTTCTTGGCATTCACCATCAATTCTCCATGTGAAAAGAGCATGTATAACTTCTGGATCCAGTCAGAATCATTGCTATGATTGGTCCCAAGGATTAAGAAATTCTGCTCCTGGGAGCCAAGGACACCAAACAGCTCTCCATTTTCTATCTCTACTTCATACACTTCAGGAATAAGTCTGAGGTGATGCAAAGAAAGAAAAGAAAACGATGAAAAGATGGGTAGCTAAGTCCCTTGCAAGATTACATATAAACGCAGCCAGTTGATACAATAGTAATCCATTATATGTATGGGATTGGGAAAGTCCAAATGTAGTTTACTGGTGGAATTTGACTCAGCAGCAATTTTCTAATATTCTAAAGGGAAATTAGACATTTATGTGTCTCAGCAGTCTCTAATTTTGTTTTCACCACTGAGTTTTTATTGAGTACTTAGAATTGTACTTTGTAAAATCAATCTTGAAAGAATCTAGTCTGCCAGCCTTTAGATATGTTTTGTTTTCTAAATGTAAAAGGTTTGATTTGGTTTGGTTTCTCGTGTTTTCCTTCTGCTCTAATCTTTGAAGTAATAGAATTTCTGTTTTGTCATTATCCAACATTAGAGTTGTGTTATTTAATGACTGGTAAGGTATAAAAATCCATGTTTTTCTTTCCTTCCTTCCTTTTTCTTTCTTTCTTTCTTTCCTTTTTCTTTTGCTTTTTTTCTGACGTAGATCATGTTCTATCTGCTACTAACTCCAAATCTGTGTTGTCATTACAAACTACAGCATTTAAAACATACCTATACCCACCACAACTAAAACACTACTCACTTTAAATTATTTTCTTATAGACTGTTTCTCAACTCACAATACGCTGCTTTCTGTTCCAACGGTGTCTGGGCTGGAAAAGGTGACGTTAACACACTTGGCTTTCATATCAGTGCTGGGATATTTGTTGATAGCACCTAGAGAGGGAAAGTCGGTTGATTAGTTTACATGCTACCTTTCCACATTATGACTATCCTCCAAGGTCATTCATCTTTTCCTGCGGCCAGTGGTGTTTTCAAAAACAAATTAGTTTTAAGGGACTAGGCAAAGTAGGTGTGTACTGACATTCGAATGTCATGTTGTTAGATAAGTCAACAAGATATAGCAGTGATTGTTTAAAAAGTTCCCATGTCCTATATACCAAAGGCTTGTGATATAATTTAAGGACGTCACTTGATTCCTTTCATCCTTTGTTTTCCTCCCAGGAAATGGAAGATCTTTCTAGTTGACTTCCTTAGCTATTGAAATTACCTGCGTTTTAAATCTTGGAAGAAGACATATTTTTTGTCTGCTATTGAACACAACTCTTAAGTTCCAGGACTCCTGAGAATTCCACAGATCTGAGGGTTCTATGAGTGCTAGAAAAATCTGCTTCCTGAGAAACTGTAGCAAATTTTCAGCACTGTAGCTAACCATCTAGTGGGGATTCAGCCTTGTTCTGGAACCCTAGCATAGGCAAACACTTGTTTGATCCTGTAAGATCTTGGGTGTATGTTGCTATAGCTATGTCTAAAATCAACATGAGGCAGAAGCTAGGGCAGCCTCTCCCAAAGTCCCCTCTATAGAGACATTTTTCTATCCCCATATGGCTGTGCCTGATCTAGCTGTCTGAGACAGAGGGTATAGAAAACTTTTGTGCTCAGGACTCAGAAGAATTTGAGTCAGAACCAAGGTTAGTGCATAATGCATGACAAAACCTAAGTCCTGGAAGTTGGTGGAGAGTGGTGGTGGGATACTATTACAGCAGTGTACCTTTAAAAAGTTGAAGTAGTTGACATGTAGTTTAAGGGATAAGAATGTAGCCCTGGCGCCAGAATGTGTAGGGCTCAGTCTGGAATTTACCAGTTATTAACTGTAATCTTTTAAGCAATTAACTGAATGTCTCTGAGCTTCAATTTTTTTTCCTTTCTAAAAAAATACAAATACTTCCCTTTGAGGGCTTCAGATTAGATAAATACAATCTGTTCAAAGAATACAGCACATAGTAAACCACAGATCAGGGTTAAAGAAACTTTCACTCATTTGCGGATTTCCTGGCAAAAGAGCTTTGACAGGAGAGCAGCAGTGCTCAAGGTCTATAAGGTCGAGGATTTTGTCTGAAGTTTCTCATTGCCTTCTTTTCAATTTCACCAGCCTTAAAGAAAATGAAGATTGACTAAGTTTGCTGATGGACTATGCATGAAGACATTAGCTCCATTGTTAAAGCAATAGAAGGAAAATTTTTGCATTACTTACATCTGATTGAGTGAACAAATGGCTTGGCAAACTTGACAATATAGCTCACATCTGGCTTGTGAATCCTGCCAAGCCGCACTAAGTGATGATCCAGGGGGTGGCTGGCTAATTCTTCTAATTCCTTGTCATTGTGCGTAGGACCAAAGGAGAATACAAATATGGAGTAGCCTTGACACTTGGCCATTAGAGATGCATTCCTTAAGCTTTCCTTGTCTAAAAGATTAGTTTCACCAGCAGTTGTTATAAAGATAACTTTGTTTTTCCTCAGATTGGGGGTACCTACAAAGACGTTGTCAATTGTCCACTGCAGGGCATGGCCAAGAAAAGCCTCTCCATCGAGCTGATGAAAAGAGTCTTGAAGATGGTGTTTCATTTGCTGGGCATTGTTGTAAGTCACCAAATCGAATTCCAGGTAGGCTGGACATTCTTCAGCGCTGGGCATATAGTCTGGGGGACAGTATGTCAGGACAGCCACTCTGTCTCCTAAGGTGGAGGTCAAGGGATCTGGGGCAATGTGAAAATAATCAAGGACTGAGGTTACCAATGATTTCACATCCCTGAACGCCTCATTTCCTACTCTTTGAGAAGCATCTATGAGGAAAGCCACATCCATGTAATAGTCCTGATGATAGGCATCTCCAGGTTCATAAGTAAGAGCTGGGTCTTCTTTTCCGCTGTGATTTTCACGTCCTATAACAGAAAAAATCCAAGTCACTCTCTCTGTAGAAGGATCAACTTGAAAGTCCTAGTCATGGACAACAAACAGATGGTGTGGGGTGTTACCATGCTTTCTTCCCACACCCACGGCGGGCACCATTAATCAATCACAGTATTGTTCCTAGATGCATTCTCCAGATCTGTCTTTGCATAGTGCATACAGAACTATTGCTATTCAGAACATGTTGCCACATGAGAACAAGCCAATTTGTTACCCCATCTCAGATCTTTTGTTAAAGGATCGATTCATCCTCCAGCTATTTTAATGCAAGCTAAGAAAGATACGGCTCTTTTTAGTGCTTTCCACATAGATACAAAACTGGGAGCACATAATTGCTTTTACTCACAGATTTAATTACACATAGTGGTCGCAAAAGAAAATATAGGTGTCATAGTGATATTTACCTGTGACACAAATTCGTATACTTCTATACACATATTCATAAAATGCACCATGAAGTGGAGAAAGAATAAACAAATACTAAATTTAGAAACTCAGTGTTGTACAAAATATTACATACTTGTGATGTTGATACCCAAAGTGTCAGTATGGAAACAGTTTAAGAGCCTTTGGCAAGACAGGAAGTTTGTACTGATGTAAGAGAACCATATTACTAAGCACTGGTAATTCAGATGCCACTTTTCTTTTTTAGCAAGACTTTCTCAATGAAGAAACAGTACCTCAATTTACACTTTGATGCAAGCTTATTTGGATGCAGATGAGAATTTCAAGTAACATTACTTCAAAGCTGTAAGATTATGGATGGGAATGAAGTCACAATAGAAGATGCCAGGTTAGAAAGACAGGAAGTAGATACCCAATATGTTTTTCTTTTATAGAAAGATGTATTTATCAACGTAAGTAATAAGTAGATTTCTAACTGCCAAAAAATTTATTGATCAATATTTCTGTTCAGCTATTTATTAAATGCTTTGACATTTATTATTTTATATAACCCTAATAAGAATCAATGAATGTGTTTTAATGATATAAAATTTTAGTATTAAAATAGAAGGTAACAAACACATGATTGCTATGGGTGATGTTATTAATGGGGCAAATATTTTATTAGATGGTTTTAAATATTCAATGACTCTTGCACTCCTATTTTTAATCTACCGTTGAATTTGGTTTTGTTTAGAATTTTTTCACCTATATTCACCAAGAGTATTGATCTATAGATTTTCTTTAATGTAATGTCTTTGTCTGAGGGTATTCTGCTCTCAAACAATGAGTTGGGAAATGTTCCCTCTTTAGTTTCCTGAGTTTGTGTAGAGGTGATATTCTGTCTTCCTCAGATGTTTAGTGTAAATCACCAGTGAAATTACCCATGCCTAAAGTTTTCTTTATGGGAAGGCTTGAATTCAAATCCACTGTTTTTAATAGGTGTAGATTATTTAAGTTACTTCTTCTTCAGTTAGATTCAGTAATTTGTGCATTGCAAGAAATTTGTGTATTTCCCCAAGCCATCTAATGTTTATGCCATCTAATGTTTATTATTTATACTGTTTCCTGATTATCCTTTTTAATATCTGAGGTGACATGCCTCTCTCTTATTCCTAATATTGTAGATGTCTTCTCTTTTCTCCAGGGAAGCTTTATTTTAGGCTTATCAATTTTGTGGATCTCTAAGAAACACTTTTTTATTTTTTTCTGTCATTTTTTCTCTGTTCTACTCCACTAAATTCTATATATAATTTCATTAGTTTGTCTGCTTACCTTGGGTTTAACTTATTTTTCTTTTATTGATTTCTTAAGATGGAAATTGAAGTTATTGAATTGAAACTTTTACCAATCTAGAAATTTAATATTATACATTTCTTCATAGGTACAAATCTTGATATATTGATTTCATTTTTATTCATTCAAAATACTTTCTAAATTCTCTTTGCTTTCTGTTTTAACAGTGGATTATTTAAAACTTCTCTGTTTAGTTTCCAAATGTTTGGGAATATTTCAAAGATCTTTCTAATATTGGTTTTTAATTGAATTGTGTGTGAGTTTGCAAATAAGCTTAACTTAACTCAAAGCCTTTAAAACGTCAAGCATCGTTTTATGGTGTACAATGTGGTCTGCCTTGATAAATGTATCGTGTGCATGTAGAAAGAATGTGTATTCTGCTATTGTGTGAGGTCATCTGTGTCAGTCACGTTAAACTAGCCAATGGTGTTGCTCAAATCTACTTTTTCTATCAAATATCGAAAGAGAATACTGAAATTCACTAACACTCAATCTATTTTAAAATAGTTTTCCCCTCTGTTTCACTTTGGATAATTTCTATTGCTACATTTTCAAATCTCACTTGCCACTAATCTCCCAGGCAGTATGCTGTTCATCCTACACATCATTTTTCTCATCCTTACTAATCTTACCTGATTCATCTTCTTTTTGTATCTTCCATGTCTCCACTTGACTTTGTGATACATGAAATACAGTTACAGTGACTGCTGTAACATGTTTGCCTGCTAATTCCAACATCTATATTAACTCTGGTTTGGTTTTCAGGGATTATACTCTTCATCGTGCGTTGTCTTTTGCACCTTTTTATGATAGACATTGTAAAATGTTTTGTTTTGGATGTGGGCTACTTTTTTAAATGTTCATGCCCTTTGTTCTAGGAGGGAGTTAAGTTACATGGAAGGTGGTGGATTCTTCCAGGTGTTGCTGTTATGATTTGTTAGGTGAGCCTGAAACAGAGCTTAATTTAGGGTCAACTATTTCCTACTGTTAAAGCAAGGCTTTCCTGAGTGTTTCCTTTTTCCAATGCTATGAATTATCAGTTTTTCTATTCTTGCTGGTGGAAAGAGCCCTATTCCTATCCCGTAGGAGCGAAGGACACAATGTTCCTTGCACACTGGTCTTTTCTCAGTCTTAGACGATTTCCTCACGTGATTTGCTGTGGGTACTCTGCTGAATAACTCAGAGAGACCTCATGCAGGTCTCTGGTGCCCTCTTTATGTAGCTCTCTCCCTTCTGGGCCTCTGTGCTGTGAGCTCATCGCTCTTTATTTCCCTGGGCTCTCAGCGCTCTCTCCTCATCTCTGGACGTTCACTGGGCTCCACCGAAATGTCCCATCCTGCACCACAGCTTGGAAACTATCCCCAGGCAGTGAACTGGGGCCACTATGGAGCTCACCTCATTTTTCCCCCATTTCTCAAAATCACTTTCTTTCATTACCTAATGGCCAGTGTCTTTAAAACTGTTATTTCATCTATCTATCATCTCTCTTTTTTCCTGTTAGTTACCTCAGTTGGGAATCGTATCCCATCTCTCTACATCATTTTGGACAGGTAAGAAGTGACTACCTTGTTTGAATGCTTCATAGTCTCTTCTTTTTCCCAAAGGACTAAGAATTGTTTGAGTATATGCCAAAACCTTTCTTTACTAATGCAATTAGAGCATTTTACAAGCATGTCTGAAGTTTATGGGCCTCTAATTCCTCACCAAGACTTCACTTTCAGATCCTTTCTGGAATTTCTGATCAAGATGGAAGTGCCTGTTAGACTTATGGAGATGGGAAGGAATCTATGGAAAAGGAGAGACAGGAGGGCAGAAAGAGGAAAGGGAAGTAAAAAATGATTAAGATACTGTGTGTCCATGTACGGGCTCCCAACGTTGAATGTGATTAAAGTGCATTGTAAATATATACAGATAAACAGAAAATTAGGAAGAAAAAAGAAAGAAATGGCAAGAAAAAGGGAGAGATAAGGGGAGAAGTTCATTCAAATAACTTCAGAAGGTATAATTTAGTCATACACTCCATGGTATGTATTTGAATACTAATTCATTTTTTAAAACCTACCTTTAAGAGACACTTGAAATATGAACACTAGATGCTGTGGTGGAGTTACAGTAAGTGACACTGTGATCGTGTTACCAAGGGAAGGGAGTCATTCCTATTGTGTAGATGAAACACTTGTGAGTGAAATAGTTCCTGACACTGGCTGCAAAGTAGTAGCAGAGGGAAAAGTGAAGCGGTGTGCAGACGGGGCAGGCCTAGCTAGAGATCAGAGGTCTGCGTTGTGCACGTGAGAAATTCTTTCTAATTTTCCCTGTGTTTTTAAAAAGGTGATATCCTCATAAATTAAACACAAGAGATAAAGGTGCCTGGTTAAGGTACTAAGAAAACCAAAGTAACTTAAACAGTGTGTATCTCTGTTTTTTTCTATATAACGCATGTCACTGCCCAAAACAACTACAAATCCCAGACAAAGTGTGTTAGGAACTGTGGAGATTAATTGAATGGCTATTGTTGAAGTTTACAATGCTGAACTTGACTCTCTGCTGCCTTGCCACCAAGATCTGTGTTTTCCAACCATGGTATTTCAGCTTTGTTAGAAAGGCCCGCCTATACACTTTGCTCAGATGCAGAGGCAAGTGTTTCACAACTCTTCTGGTAGAGCAGGAAGGATTGACTTACTATGGTTGTAGACCTTTTTTATGCATGCCCATACCAGAAATATCACTGTTTTTTCCATTTTCTTTTTATAAACAAGGAAAATCTCAGTTCTTTCCCAAAGTATTTGACAAACCTGTTTTCTAAAGAGAAATGTATTTTCTAAAATTAAAAAAAAAATCCCAAAAAGGATCATACTTCTCTCCCTGAGTACAGGATTAGCATGAAAATCAGAAGAGCTAAAAGAACTTGGTTTTTGGCTCTGAGAAACTGTGTATTTAGTCAAACATAAGGTGTGGTTATTCTCCTTTGAGTCTAAATTCATCTTGCTTAGGGGAACAGGGACTTCAGAAATTTGTCATTTAAGAACATCTGGTGGAATGTGGATAAAATATAGTAAAATGTATTCATAGTTCACAACATTGCCGCATATTTTTTAGAAAATCAACTGAGCCAGACCCCACCTTCAACTCTGTAGAGGAGTTTCCTCTGAACGGCAGAGGAGGAAGAGCTGGCTCTCTATTATAAACAAGATTTGGACAGAATGAAGGAGCTGGCTAGCTATCCAGGGAAGCGCCTCCAGAGATTAGCTTAACTTTGGCCAGGAATTTAAGCCACAATGCCAAATGTGATCCTACACCTTTAGGGAGAAGTGGGTGTGAAAAGAAAATTTAAAGAAGGAATGAACTAAAGGCTCTGAAACATTTGGACTGATATTAGGAGTGCTGGTAGGCAGCTATGCTGTCTTTCAAAGCAGTTATGGGAACTCATGACTTGTACAAGTTGTCCAGTGGTCTGTCTTGGAATTTGTCCACAGGCCAAAATTAGCCATGTGTACAACTGAAGCTGTACCTACAAATAAAAGTCCAGGATCAGATGGATTCACAGCAGAATTTTTTCAATACTTCAGGAAAAAACTAACTCCAATTTTTCTCACACTGTTCCATAAAGTTAAAAGAGAAGGAATATACCATACTCATTTCTGGAGGCCAGCATCACCTTAGTTCCAAAACCAGAAAAAGACTCAACCAGAAAGGAAATTTATAGACTGATATTCTTAATAAGACTCTGGCAGATAGAATCTAGCACATAATCAGAAAGATCATACACCATGATCAAGTGGGCTTCATTCCTGGGATGCAAGGCTGGTTCAACATATGTAAATCAATCAATATGATACATCACATCAACAAAAGCAAAAGCAAAAACCACACGATCATCTCAATTAATGCAGAAAAAGCTTTGATAAAATTCAACACCCTTTCATGATAAAAACTCTGAGAAAAGTAGGTACAGAAGGGCCCTACCTCAAACTCATAGAAGCCATATATGCCAAACCTACCACAAATATCATAGTAAATGGAGAAAAATTGAAAGTGTTTCCTTTAAATCAGGGCCATGACAAGGCTGTCCACTCTCACCACTTTTATTCAACACAGTCCTTGAATCCCTTGCCATAGCAATCAGGCATGAAAATGAAATAAAGGGAATATGCATTGGAAAGGAGGAAGTCAAACTACCCTTATTTGAAAATGATGTGATTGTCTACATAGAAGACCCCAAAAACTCCACTATGAAACTCTTGGAATAAATAAACAAATTCAGCCAAATTGCAGGCTACAAAATCAATCCTAAAAAATCACTAGTTTTCTGTACACAAACAATAAACTCATTGAGAAAGGGCTCAGAAGAATAATCCCATTCTCAATATCCCAGCAAAAAATTTAAAAACCTAGAATTATACCTAACCAAGGAAGTGAAGGACCTATATAAATAAAACTACATTATGCTGAAGAAAGAAGTTGTAGACGACATCAGAAAATGGAAAGACATCCCTGTTTTTTGGATAGACTGGAAATAAATATCCCCTTTGATCCAGCAATGCCTCTTCCAGGAATTTTCCCAAAAGAGTTAAAAAGAGCATATAACAGAGATACACGTATACCCATGTTCAGAGCAGCACAACTAGCAATAGTTAAAATGTGGAAGACACTAAAATACCCATCAACAGACCAATGGATACATAAATTGTGGTATTTATACACAGTGGAATACTACTCATCTATAAAGACAGATAGGTTGGAGGCTTTTGTAGGTAAACGGAGGCAACTTGAGACAATCATGCTCAGTAAAGTGAGTCAGAAGCAAAAGGTTAAATACCAAATGATTTCTCTGCTATGATCAACCCAGATCACAGTTATTTCATAGAAGTTATTGTCAGGAATAATGGGAACTGAAGGGAAGGGGGAGAGAGTGAGTGGGTCGAAAAGGGAGAGGGGAAGGATATGTATATCCACAAAATACTCAAAATCAAAGTAAACATTATGTATTGCATTTATACACATAAAAACGAGGTAAAAAATAAACATTTAATCTATTTAATTTTTTTGTTTAAGCTATACCTGTATGAGACCATCATGCTGAGTGAAGTGAGTCAGACACAGAAGGTGAAATATCGGTTCTCTAATACAAGAGACTCAGAATACAGTCATTTCATGGAACCAAATGGAGGAATAGTGGTAGTAAGGGAACAGAGAGAGGGTATGGGAGGGATAAAAGGGAAGGGGGAAGGATGTGCAACTTTGATGCAATATATGTGCACATAAAATACACAAGTTCAATGTAAGTATTGTGTATTGCATATATACATAGTAATAAAAATGGAAAAAATAGAAATAGATTTAACTAAAAAAGCAAATACATGTGAGTGCCTTCATGCCATGGTACCACACATATCCGATTTTACTGTAGCCCTTCTTTTTTTAAGCCAGAATGCCTTAAAATTTTCAACCAATGATTGACTTTAACTCTTCAGTGTAGCTTTTAAAAGGCAAGTTTGGCTGTCTTAAAGATAAAGTTCAAAAATTATAGAGACATGAGTGTTGAATTTGAAAAACAAAGAAATTTATCCAAGGAAACTTCTAAGAATGAATATGTTAGTATGTAATCAACCCATTTTTTAATATTGCATCCTTTAAGTGCTCACATGATATTTCTGACACAATGCTTAAAATGCTGGCATTCTGGCCAAATGAACATTTTGGAAGAGTCTGCATATACAGGTTGAATAACTAGAAACCTATTTGGAATTTCAGAATTTTCAGTGAACTTACAGACATAACCCTAATGATATGCATTGATTTCCTATTAGCAGGGAGAGGTGACTCTCTAATTTTTAGGTACTCATAAAATAAAACTCATGCCTTCTTACATAACCACAGATTCTAGGTCACTGGGACACTTGAGAAGTGATATTAGTTCCTCCTTTGCTCTGCCTCCTTCTGTATCATACCAACCTTCTAAATTGTGAATCCTAGAGAAATCTCAAACTCAGTCAGACTCTCAGAGCAGTGGATGGGAGCCTCTACCAGACCTCCCTAGTGGCTCTCTCACCACTTACTTCTTCAGTTTCCATGAAAGTGATGGTTTGTAGCCACATCTCGAATTTGAAAAAAAAAAAAGACACTAGCCTTAACTTACTTTAGTCTTCACTGTGTTAGAAGATGCAGATCTGAGCTACTTACACCTTTTCCAGCACTTTTTATTTCCTTACCAGAGGTGAGACTTGCAAATTCTGCAGATTTCTGACCTTCTTCATAGTTAACCACTAACTTCTGCGGCTCTAGCATTTGGCTCGGGTTGTAAACCAAATGGTCACTTCTAAGTTCCTCCAGCACAAAAGATGGCTCTCTGCCCCTGCTGAATTCCTGGCCAGTGTTCTTGTCTGCAGAAACCTCATGAAGCTCAGCAGCAAACCTAGTCAAAAATAAAAGGCTTTAGGTGAATCTAGTTAACTCTGGGGATGCAAATAAAACATCCCAACAACTTAATGTGTAGCTCTTAAAGAAAAACAATTGGGTGATAAAAATCTAAGTTCATTTCAATCAAGTAACTCATAACAGTCATACATACTCCAGTGCATATTAGTTGTACTGAGTAATGGGCTGCATTTCACCACACTCCTATGGCACATGACACGCATGATCGTCCACCCTCCCCCCTTTCTCCTTCTTGCCATTTCCTCTCCACTCCCTCATTCCCTTTCTTTTCTGAGTCTCTCTTCCACTTTCCATCCATTTCCTTCCCCCCTCCCCCATTCCAGATTTCACAGATGAGAGGAAACATGCAATATTTGTCTGAATCTAGCTTATCCGGCTTGGCATGATGATCTCCAAGTCTACTCATTTTTTTTCAAATGACATAAAATGGTTTTTCTTTAAGACTGAGTAATACTGAGTTGTGTAGCCTCAAAAAGAAAGATAAAAATAGAGTTACCATCTGATCTAACTATACCACTCTTCAGGATACACCCAAAAAGATTTAATTCAGCATAGGACAGAAAGATGTGCACACCCGTGTTCATTGCTAAGCTCTGGAAACAATCTAGGTGCTTGTCAACTGATGAATGAATAAAAAAATACAGAATAAATACGCATGACGTATTACACAGGTAACTTTTTAAAAAAAAAAACTCTGATAAAATTTTCCATTTATCTTTCCTTTTCCCCCATCTGCTTATAACCTACAAAGTACTACTTTTGAATAAACCAGTCTGATTTGTATAGTTGTAGATAAATGACAAACCACAAAGTCATAGGTTATTTGGAACAAACTTCCTATATCTCAGATTGATGTGAATTACTATAAGAAATAGTAATGTGACATATAAAGCACTACTCTGAGAAGATTAATGCTGTATAAAGGACATATTATTCATGTACTGTATATTTTTCTTTCTTTCTTTCTCCTTTTTTTTTTTTTTTTTTTTTTTTTTGGAGACAGGGTCTTGCTGTGTAGTTCAGGCTGGTCCTGAACTCACTGTGTAGCCCAGGCTGGCCTTAGACTTATGGCAATCCTCCTTCCTCAGCCTCCCGTGTGCACTACCATGCCCAGCTTATGTGGTGCCGGGGAATCAAGCTCAGGGCCTTGTGCTTGCTGGGCAAGTGCTTTAACGACTGTGCCATTCCTCCAGGGCCCCGTACAGTCTCTTAAAATGGTGTCAACATTTATGTTCCTCATAGCTTAAGAGTTGACTATGATAATTTGAAAATGTTATATTTTTATTTCAAATATGACATGTCCAATCTTGACCTGCTGGAGTTTTTTTTGCCTTTGATCTCTAAAATGTAGTGACAATAAATTTTTTTAAAGCCTTAGTATTTGTATATTCATCATGTTATAAATTTTATATGCAGCTAAGAGAATTTCTTTTAACTAAAAAATAAAAGTTAAAAAACTGTGGGCTTCAGGTTGGATGTGCCTGATTACATGATAATAGAAAACATATCCAATATAAGATTATTCTTGATCATGCAGTTTCACGTAATTTTAATGTCTGTGTTTGCATTTTGTAGCACTCTAGTGCTGCTTTATTGCAAGTTAATGAACAAAGCAAGTAAAGAACAAAGGAAACCATAGTGACACAGGAATAACGCGTCTCCACCAAGTGAAAGCCCAATGGTATCACGAACGTGGTGTGAATAATTTTGCAGTAATGCGGGTACAGATAATGGGCAAGCAACCTAAGCATCGCGGGACGGCGAGGCCACGGTGAGGCCTGAACAGAGATGTACCCATGCAGCATGCACCACATTTTACATATTTACCAAGATATAACATATGGTTTTGGTTTTCAAAAATTCAATTTTGGCAAAGGAGAATCACCCAACACATGAAATTAGTGTTGAAACTTTCTGTCTTATTGTGTTTGTTTGGATGGGATTTGGTTCAATAGCTGCATAGGAATTATAAGCATTAGATATTTAGAGCTAGGTTTATATGTTCTCAAATAACATAACAGGACTGAGGATGCAGCTCAGTGGCAGAAAGTCCGCCTTGCATGTAGAAGGTTCTGGGTTTGATTCCAGCACTACTAAATAAGTAAATAAATAAATACAAGGTTTTTTCACATATAATCCTGTGAGCATTTATTTTCCTTTCAATGAGTCTGTGGCTTAGTCAGGAATGGAAAACATTGCTTCACATGACATGACTGCCATCTTGCCCTTCAGAAGGGGCTGGGTGCTGTACACATTCCTGCTCAAGCACCCAGTAAATGAGATCTAGCACAAGAAGCATATGCACCCACATGAATCCTAGGAAACCCTTGTCATTCTACTTCAGAGTGTACCTAAGAGGCCTCTATTATCCTTAAAAGCTCTTTTGCTTAATCATAATATGAGAGAAAGGGTAATTACCTGCCTGAAGCGGGACTTCCGCTCACAAGGCTGTAGTCAAGAATCTGAGCTTGAGGAAGAACCAACATGAACCACTCTACTTGAGGGGCAAGATTATTTACATTTTATTCAGGACAAAATATCAGGAAAATTATTTCCATGTGCAATTTCATTATGAGGTCTTGGATGCAATGTTTTGCGGATGAGATAATGACCCATGGACAGCCCCAGACTTCAGGAGGACAGCACCCTGGGATAAACTGCCACAAGTACCTTAGCAGAGGTGTAAAAAAGGCACAAAAAGAAAAACTACATGCACCTTGAAAGAAAGATCAGCTTTGAAGAAGAGGCAGTTTCAATCCGGTCCATGGACATAAAAGTGGGTAGGATTTCACAGTAAAGAATCGGGTCTCAGAGAGTAGGACAGAGATTGGGGACAAAGGGCACTGTTCACACAAAGCAGGCAACAGTGCAGCGGACAATCCTTAGCATGAAGAGAGCTGGGAAGTGAAGCTAATGTGGGGTGAGGATAAATATTGAGTTCCATGCTGGGGTGGATTTCAGTAGAGGAAATCCCCCCAAGAAACCATAAATTTAAAGGCAAGATATAATAAAGCTCTCGATGTTATAAAAGTGTCACACCAGAAAGTGTGCTTGACATGCAACTGCTGCTCCAGACCATGAAATACCCGAGGAGATTTTACTTCTGAGACCTTGTTAGCTTCCTCAGCCTAACAGCCTGCCATTGGCCAGCTCCCCACCCATCAGTCAATACTTATATGCAGATAAGCTTTCCAACTCACTGGAGACCATCGGACTCGTCAGCCTCTTCTTGTAAGGCAATGTGCCTGCGGGCCGCCTCCAGCCCCGGCGGTGGGTACTGATTGAATCCTCCTATCGAGAGAACCAAGTTACAGTTGGATGTTAAAAATAAAAAAATTTAAAAATGTGCTTGCTAGGCAAAGAGAATCCTGACTGAAATCCCTTTGAAGCAGTAAAGGCTACTGACATATTTCAAGAAAATCTGCCTGTGGTGAAAATGGAAAACCAGAAACAGCACTGGAAACCTGATTTCAGAGTGTGCTAGCAGGCAAAGAATTCCTAGGGCCATGGAGTAGGATCTCAAGTTTCCCATCTAAGGGTTATTAATCATGATGAACTGGCACAATTTCCACTACGCCCATGCATAATCTATGCGACACTTTACTTCAAATCTCTAAAAAAAATTTTTCAATCAGATTTATACTACTGCATTCAAATATAGAAAAGATAATATTTTATTACACAATTCTATTTCTGTGCTTCAGCAGCAGCACTGATTTCCTATGAGAAAGAGAGTCACAAAAAAAAGATTTTTGCTAACTGATCTAACCAATGTGTTCCTTTCTGCTTTCCCTGATGTTGTTCTAGAAGCTGTAAAATGATGAGATGTTAATAATTTCCCCCATATTCAGGAAAATTGTTTTCACTTAAAGGAAGCCTTTAATCATTAAATCAGCCAAGAGTTCATGAAAATACCTCAGAGAATGCCTGTATTTTATAGTAATAATATTTCTGTGATTTTAAGACGAGCATGCTTTTTCTTTCTCCTACTTGCCTGACCACTTCCACGCACGTGTATGGTTTGTTAGGCACGAATTGTGATGGTCTTGTCATTGCCTGTGCACGTGAGAACAGCAAGCACCAGCCACCAACCAGATGTGTAAAAGTGGGGCCTGCACTCAGGAACAAATTCTCTGATGTATTGCTAAAGTACTTTTAGCTCCTCTAAGTGAATTGGTTCTAGGAAGGCAGTGGATTTAATGATGTTGCTCAAGTGGGAGTCGAAAATAAGTTAGCTGTGCGTAATTGTAAAGCAACTTACAACCCAGCATGATCGACTTCAAGTTATTGTGTCATCTTATCAAAGCCATTTGTTGCATCAATCTTGATGGCACAAAGAACAATATATCATGAAAAAAAAAGTTGGCGATCAGTGGCTCTGGATCAAGGAGTAAAACTTCTCAACTTTGACTGTTGATTCTCCCAAGAGTCAAATTCTGAATGAGAAGTTTTAAGAATCCCATAACCAGTCTCCTTCACACATAGTTTCTTTTCATGCATGCACAGAGGTGACGTATGTCTAAAAGAACTTTTATTTACTGTAAATAAAATGATCCTAATAGAATTGTATCAAAATTTAATTAGAAGCATATGTTTCTTCTTCTTGCATGATTCATTTGAGGACATCTCAGGAAGAAGATAATGTATAGCATTCCCTAGAGGGCAGCTCCTGGACTCTCCCACTGAATGAGTCAAAGGAGGTGGGGGACCTGCCAGTGACAAGTGTCCTCTCAAGACAGCATCGTTGCAGTAGTGCTGACACATTCCTTGAATACCAGGGAAATTTCAGTATTGTCGAGTGATGGAACTGTTCTAGCAGAATTTAGCTCTCAAGTTGACAGATTTTGAGAAGGAACAGGTCCTGCTCCCTAGGCTTCTCTAGAGGGCAGTGCTATGGTTTGAATAACTGTCCCAGAGGTTAAAGGCAATATAAACTGATATTGATAAAAAGATATAAAGATGATATAAAAATGCTATAAAATCCCTGACGACACCTAATCATCTACTTCATATAAGTGGATTATCAGTAGTCACTGGTCCAGAAATTAAAGGTTTGGTCACAAGTGCAGGGCTTTAGGAGGTATCTTAATGGGAGGTCCTGAGGTGGTGGGTGTGCTCTTAAAGGAGATTGGGATGTCCTTCTCCCTTTCAGTCTCTTTTGCTTCCTGACCTTCCACCACAGGCTCCTGCCATGACATGCCATTCTTGACAGAGGCCCTAAGCAACGAGGCCATCTGAACCTGAACTTGGAACCTCCGGAATAATGAGCAAAAACAAATCTTTTCTTTTTGTAAGTTAATTAATTCAGGTATTTAATTTCTACCAATGGGAAACCTATTAATACAAAAGCTTTCTCAACCATAATGTTACTGGCATTTGGGGCTAGGTTATTTTTTGTTGGGAGTGGGTTGTAGACTGGAAGATTCTTAACAACATTCCTAGCCTCTACCTACTTGGTAATAGTAGAACTCTCAAATTTTCATAACCAAAAAATGGCCGCAAACATTTCCATATGTCCGAAAGTCATTCCTACCCCTGCACCTGTAATACAAGATATCAGGCTCCACCCCAGACAACTGAAAGAATCTGTCAACAGGATTCACATCTGTACATCCTCACAGAGGTCTCCAGGGTGTATCACAGTTGGAAATAAACAGTTGTTGTAGGTAAAACCTTTTATCTAAATGCTCGCACAGTATACCACTGAGCACTGCTCAACTCTTTCAGGTTCAGCAAGCTTGACTCGGGAGACCTCCAGCCACTCTGTGCCCGCCTGTGTTCGGATTTGGCTGAGACACTGTACCAGGAAAAAGATCTCACCATTTTATGACCGGGGTATGTTAAAATGATATAAAAATCCCTGCCCACACCTAATCATCTACTTCATATAAGTGGATGATCAGTAGTCACAAAGGTATTGATATTGGGTTCTTAATTCTATTAATAAACACTAGATGATTGACACAAAGGAAAACCAATAATGACTTACGTCTGACTGTATATACAAATGGCTTTAAGAACTTCACAACGTAATTCAGATCTGCCTTATGTGCTCTCCCCAGCTGTATCAGATGGTGGTCAAGTGGGTAGCTGGCTAACTCCTCCATGCTGTCCTTAGACACAGAGCCCAGAGAAACCACAAACATGGTAAAGCCTTCGCACTTGGCCCTCAAGGCCATCCTCTTCACAAATTCTCTTCTCTCATGATTTTCTCCAGCTGACACCACAAAGATAACCTTGTGTTTTCTTAGGTTGGGGGTTCCTGGGAAGAGATTTTCCATAGCCCACAGCAAGGCATGGCCAATGGTGGTTTGTCCTTTTATCTGCTGGAGAGAAGCCTGGATATAGTCCTTCATTAAAACTTTGTTATTATAAGTCGTAAATTCAAATTCTGTCTTCACTTTACCCTTCTTTTTCCTTGAACTGTCCCAAGAAGAATAGGTCAACAAGGCAATCCTATCACCAGAGTCTGAGACTGAAGGATTGGGAGCAACACTGAAGCTGTCGATCAGTGAGCTCATCAAGGCTTTCAAGACTTTAAAGTCATCACTTGCTATACTTTGAGAATTATCTAAGAGAAAGGCTACATCCATGTACGAATTTTCAGGTAAGAAAGTCTCTGTGGCACAGGTGTTTGGAAAACATTTATCTGCAAACACAAAGAGATGGTTTGGTGTCAGCACAAGACATTTGTTTGTGATCTTCACCATGGATTCAGTGACCTATTACCATGAATTAACAATCCGATTGATACTTTTATGTTTCACATCATTTAAATCAATAAGAATTCTTCAATATTCCTCTGTTTTGTGGCCACTAGAAGGCAATTTGGGGTCTGGGTTGAAAGCCCATTTAGGTAACATGGATACTTGAATTCCAAACTCATTCAGAAAATAACTTGTGTTTTAGAGGCTTTTGATATAAACTACTCAACTGTCCCGAGGAATGGCTGCATCAGTTGGGATGATTTGCTAAGCCAATTTTCATATCTGTGGAAGCTAAACATCAGAAAGATTGAAATCCTGATGTATGGTGTTTTCCAAAACTAGAAAATTAAAAATGAAACTCATGATCAGAACTAAAAATCTCTGGTAAGACCAGATTCAATAATTCACTCAGAAGACATGTGAGATCCCAGCACAGTCATTCTTCAACATGGTCTTACCATAGCAAAGTGTACAGTGCTTCAGTCTTTCTAGTGGTTCATATTCCCCATCCACTGGAATCACCTGGAATGTTCCAGTGTCATCAAACTGTGTGGAGAAAGAATGAAATGCCTGTTTTCTCATTTGGCATCATTAGAAGGAGGACATAAATCACCTACTAGTAGGGATTACTTGTTGAATAACACCAAACTAATCGATGTCGATCTCTGTCTATCTCAGTCTCTGTCTCTCTCTGTCTTTCTGTCTCTCTCTGTCTTTCTGTCTCTCTCCCTGTACCCCTCCCGATCTTTCTCTCCCCTGAAGCATGTTGGATATATGAAAAGGCGAGGTGTCATGAATAAATGCAAGTAGAAGGATGGAGTTTTATGAACAGAAATAGAAAAAGGTAATTTGGAACAAGTTTTGGGGAGAAAATCCAGAGCTTCATTTGGACCTAGTAAGTCTGTAATGTCTATTAGAGATGTAAGTGGAAATACAGAGCAGGATAACGTATGTTTACATCTAGAGTTCAATTGCTAGCTGGACAATTCCTCCTTGATGAAGGGGGAATCGAGAAGCAAGGCAGTAACTGATGTGAGAAGTTGGGCCAAAAAAAAAACCTGTGGGAGTTTTGTTTTGTTTTGTTTTGTTTTGTTTTGTTTTGTTTTCTGCCTGATTAGAATGATTGAGGAAAGAGAAAATTCCCTTCCAGTAATAATAAAGCTCTAACACTTTAGGGGAGTATGAGCACCCAATAACTCTGACCACTTTGTCCCACTTCATAGGAGGAAATATCAAAGGCTAATTTTTAAAATATACATTCCTACATAAAATCAGATTTACACACATTCAACCTACTAAAACTTTAGATTTTAGAAATATCTAGAACATTCATGAGACATTACAAAGTTTAAATTCTCTTTGAGACAAGGTACAGAATTAAGAGCATAAGGCAAAATAACTTAGGGTAGACTCATCAATGGAAGTAGTACAAAAAATGATACAAGGAATGAGAGCTGGCAGTTTCTTAGAAAAATAAAAATGGCCAATAAATAAAAAGTACTCTAATTTCACACAGAAATATTGTTCAAATCAAAAACAATAATATATTCATTTTACTTATCATATCATCAAAATGTTAAAAGCTTGATAGACAAAATACAATGTTGCTAAGTATACAGGAAAACAAGTACTCTTCGACAGCATGGTAGCAGCTCTGGCACCTTCTAAATGGAGCCAGCAAAGGCCCAGAGCGGAGGGTAGGAGGAGAGACAGGAGAGGATGAAGGAGCAGCCCCAGTGGGCGAGAATGCAGAGGCAGGATGGACGAGCCATGACTAGCGGCAGCGAGGCTCCAGCACCACTGCTGACCAGAAGTGTGTGAGTTTTTTATCAGGTAAAAAAAGAATGATAAGAAATGGCTTCATGGGTCAGTTACTTGGCAGGGTTGGTGTGAGTCACAAGTGATCTGTTAAGCCCAGCCTGGCAACCTGATGAGACCCTGTCTCAAATTCAAAAATTAATATGGACTGGAGATTTATAGAGATACAGCCCAGTGGAAAACTCTGGGCTTGATCCTCAGTAAAATGCACACACACACACACACACACACACACACACACACACACGCACACACACACTCACGAGGCTAGGGGTTTGGATCCTATGGGGTTTTGGAACAGGATAAGGACTGAGTTGTTTCTCCTAGTTTAGAAATAGGTGCAGCCCTCAAAGCAGAAATTATAACTTGTTTACCCTAAGGAGCAAAATTAGAAAGGCAGAAAACTTTGGGGGGGAAACAAACTAGGAAAAAAAACCCTGAAACCAATAAGACTTCAATTTTCCAGAATCCCTGCTGTCAGGCTATGCCCTAAGTCTTTTTGTGGTTCCTAGTTCCAGAAAATTATTGGATGTGTTTAGAGCAGATTGGCCGTCTCATTGATGTGGAAAGCTGCTCTTTCTTTTCACAGAAGAAAGACCTTTTTAACCTCTTGAACAAAATGAGATTTCATTCAGATCCAGCAGTAGGTATTCGACAGATAATCTGAGTATCTTTGAAAGTCTATGGACAGTAGAATAAAGAGGTTCTTAAATTCTGGGAGAACAAAAGAAGGGAACACCAATCCCTTTGGAATCTGTGGATCCATAAGCAACAGACATTATTTGGGGCAAAACATTCATATATATATTAAATGTTTTATACCATTTGAGGGGTCAAAGATCCCCTGAGCATTATCCAGGTCAGGTAAAACCAGTGAGGTACAGAAAACAGATGACAAATTAGGGAAACTCAAGTCTAACAGAGGAGAGAGGCTGGCATTGCCCCACATCCAGGCACTTCGTAAGTGTAAATATTGAGTTAGTTATCTAGAAGCTCTCTGGAAGTAGAGAGGTCACTAGAATACTCTGGGTCTCCACTTCCTCATTTTAATATGGAGATAGCAACTTGCTACACTTCAGGGCACTGTGGGGATGTGTGGGTAAGTAAATGAAGCTCTAGAGCTGAAGGAATGGCAGAGCGGTTAAAGCTCTTGCCTTGCAAGCACAAAGCCCTGAGTTCGATTCCCCAGCACCACATAACTCAGGTGTGGTGGTGCATGCCTGTAATCCCAGCACTTGGGAGGCTGAGGCAAGAGGATTTCCATGAGTCCAAAGCTAGCCTGGGCTTCTTAGTGAGTTCAGGAGCAGTCTGGGCTACAGAGAGAGAATCGGTCTCAAAAACAAACAAACAAACCAAAAAAGTAAGTAAAACTCTAGAGCCAGAGCCTGGCATATAGCAGAAACTGAGCAATGATGGGTACTGACAGCGATACATCTGCTGCAACTGTGACTGGGCTTAAGAAGCTGCATGTCTCGCCTGACTCCCCGTCTCTCCCAGCCTGCCATTTGATGCCACCATCTTAACAATAAAGACGTTGCCAAGGGAAATTCTTACCCCAAAGGCCTGGTCAAGGAAAACTCTCTCGTTGAAAGCAAAGATGGCTGGAGTGATACCCAGAGCACTGAATTCCATGGTAGCTGTGAGGGCGGATGACCTACTGGCTGTTTGTCCATTGCTAAAAAGCACAGCAACTCTCTGTGTGTTGGCTCCTGCACGTGTCCTCTTGAAAATGTTGCGGGCTACAAACCTCATTGCACTACCAATGTCTCGGGCAGTGGTGGGGACTCTATTTGAGAAAGAAGCTGGAGGAGCTGTTTCTTGCTACAGTAGTCAGATGAACGGATGAGATAGTTGACGTCCGTGTCGTAGGAAACCACAACCACTCCTGCTCCCACAGGACAATTATTTTCCCTGATGTGCAGGTCATTGACAATAGAAGTGGTGATGTCCCTTGTTTCATTAAATCTCCATTCTGTGACATCAGAGGACTGGTCCAGGGCAAACACCAGCTCTGTTGGGTATGCTGGACACTTTTCTACAAAGACAAAAAGGCAGAAGTATTAAATTATTTCATTGACTCTAAGATTTCCTTCAGAGAAATTAAGAGGTTTGCACATGGTGAAACAGACCTCTGTCAGGCTGTGGGAGCAGGGATGCCCACGTGCAAAACAAGGAAGAGAAGCTGTTTTGTAACCTTGAAGGTATTATGGAAATGTGAAATATTAATATCTGGCTGTATGCTACTCAGACATCCCAGCCCACTGGCACTTTATTTGAAAAAAGAACTGTTCTGTGTTCTGATTGGGGTGGTAGTTATAGGAGTCTGTGCAATTATGTTAAACCTAGAAATACACCCAAAAAATGAGTTGTGTAGATTTTAAAAATGAATAAAAGAAAGTTATACTTTGTCATGGATTTCAAAAATCTCTACTTCTAAGAAAACCTTCAAAATGACATATTAAATGACATGTTTGCAGGGGCTGGAGGAATAGCCAGCAGTTGCCTAGCAAGTGCAAGGGCCTGAGTTCAGTTCCCTGCACCACATAAGCCAGGCACATTAGCACATGCCTGTAATCTCAGCACTTGGGAAGCTGAGGCAGGAGGAGTGCTGTGAGTTTAGGACCACCTTGAACTACTGGATGAGACCCTTTCTCAGAAAGTAAGGAAGAAAGAAAGAGAGGAAGAAAGAAAGAAAGAAAGAAAGAAAGAAAGAAAGAAAGAAAGAAAAGAAGAAAGAAAAAGAAAGGGAGGGAAGAATAGAGAGAAGAAGGGAGGGAGGGAGGGAGGGAGAGAGCGAAAGCTGCTTTTCAGATTTTTATCTGCTTTTGCAACAAACACGCACTGAGTCCTACCGTTCAGAATGCAGCAAAACATACCCAGAAGAGCTGGACGAAGACTTGCCCTCAAAGGACTGAAATGGGAAAAGACCCTTGTATCGCACAGTGTGGGGGCACAGAGTGACAAAGGGCTGTTTCCAGAGAGGAGACGGGGCAGAGGCTCCTGAAACCCGGTCTTTGCGCGCAGGCCAGGGCTACAGGACGAAAGCAGCAGCTTGGACCAAGGGCGGTTTGCAACAAGTGGGGTGTCTACACTTCCCAGCTCAGTACCGCCAGTTATAGGATGACTGGCCTTCAGGAATTTCATAGAGGATCTTCCCTGTGCATAAAATCTTATTTTTCAATGTCCTTGTTAGAATCTGAACACAGGAAGAGAAAAAATATTTTTTGAATAAGCACCTTTCTCTCATTAGGCTGTAGCTCCATCTGGCTAACTCCCAGAGCATGCTAAACTCAACGCCTCCCTCATGCCAGCCACTATTCTAAGTAATACAGATACGAAAGCGTTAACTTTGAGATGTACTTTGAATCAAAGAATTTTACATGGAGACACTTCAAAATATGAATGTTGATAATGAATGAAATAATAAAGCTGAAGTATTTTTTATTTCTTAGCTCTGTCCTAAAAATGATTGAAAAAGTGCTTGAAAAACATCTCCAAGATGCAATTACATGTTCTCCTGAAAAGCATCACTGATTTTTATTGGCCTCTAGGCTCTCCCTCCCCCAGTGCCCAGCAGGGAACCTGGTAAATTAAAATCAAACATGATGCTTAATCAAGCACTTAACATGTGTGAGATTTTTGTTTCAGAATTAAAGTGAATGGCTCCAATCCTTGGGACAAGCTCAAAGCCCCTAAGGGTGTAGTCTAGCAAGCTTCCAGGAAACCAGGAGATCTTGAGATGACATGACTGGCTTCAGGGGCCATGTCACCCAAGGGACGAAACAACCATATAGCACTGACTGCCATCTAGGCCCTGGCAGGACCTGGGCAGAGGGAGTGTATAGGTGGCAAGAGACTAGCAAGTGACAGGTGCAGATGTAGGTCAGAGGGAGGGAGGGATGCAGGTTCAAGCTGGTGTCAGTAGAGAGAGCAACACACAGAGCAGCAGAACGTAGATTAGCCAGGTCCCTGTGCCCTGTCCCTCCACAGCACAGCACAGGACCTCCTCTTTGAAGAGACTGAGCAGAAAACTGTGACAGGATCTAGAAAGAACAACCGTATGAAGGGTCTGGGGCATCACAGCCACCATCAAAAACAGCTGGGCCTGCCTAGCAGAAAGAGGGCCTTTTCCCACGGAGGTACAGGTTTCTTTCAAATCAGTCCAGTCACAACACAGTAATTACTCCGCAACAAGCAATAAAGTGGGAACACTCACCTTTCCAACGTGCTATAAAACAAAGACAGAAAGGAGACTGTTATTTTTGGAACACAGACCAAAAATTATAAAAAGCACAACATTTCAACAAAGTTGAAGATTTTATTTAACTTTAAATGATAATGAGGCTAATTTTTGAACTATAGAAAGCCCAGCTTAAAGGATTGAGGAAGAAACTGACCACATTTTATTCGTGTGTGAGCCTTCCTAACACTTTCCCTTGTGAGCCGCGACCAACAGACTTTAGTGGAATTTTAACTGAACAAGAAGTACCGATCACTTGTGTGGGAGCACAGCAGATGAGGCTGCGGTGTCTGGCAGGACAGCTGGTATTCTGTTCGCTCTGTGTCTCTTCTTATGGCCTGTGAGAGCCATTCAGCAACGCAAGGATAAAATATGGAGTCTTATTTTCTTCCCTGATGAACACCTTGGGAGCCTCTACTTTCCTGTAGAACCACAGGAGGATTTTCAAAAGAACTTTGTCTCTGATTTTAAATATTGCTCCTCGGTTTGAGAGACCATCGCATCCAGGAAAAGGAAGGACAAAATCCCAAGGGTTTCCCTGAGCAAGACAGCACTGGTCTCTGTGGTTGATTTATTCTGTAAACCTGAGATGCATTGTGGCAAGTGCTGGTAAATCTTTAAGAAACTACAGGCCTGACAATTTTCATGTTTAGTTTATCCACTTCCTAGGAAGCAAATGAGTCACACCAGTCTAGTAAAAGGATTTATGAGCACTGGCAAGAGGCAGTTTTCGTCCTGCTGCCCTGGCACATTCCCCCTCACAGCAGCCCGAACATCAGCTGTATCTGTCTGCATCCTGAAGCCACTGAGATGCGGACAGTCGTTGGGCAGTACACACACCCCACATCGTCTGCTACTTCTCAGCCCTTAATGTGATCCATCGGGTCTGACTGAGAGCTTCAAAAGCAATTTCAGGGCTTCACATCCAGAATCTAGACCCATCTGCTGGGCTAGAGTCTATCAACACTGGGTGACCTTGCAGGAAATTGTTTGCTTCTTTTAATGTATTTCATTCATTCATTCATTTAGACTTTCTAAAACTCTACTATGTGTCTCCCTTGTAAGCGGCAATCATGTGGGCTCTCCTGTTTTATTTTCATGCACCCCCTTTTCTCTCCATTCCTCTTAGACTCCTAGATCTGTTTCATTCTCCGGAGAGCGCTGGCCCTCGTGCCTGGGTGGAAGAGCTGCTGCCGCTGTGTGAAGCACAGGGCATTAGCCCAGAGGCCCAAAGTCGAGGGGCCTTGGAGAGCCCATGCAGAAAGTCCCAAGGTCTTGTCACCTAAAGACTGCTTTTCATTCTTCATCCTGGAGTTCCGAGCCAATCTCACTCACATGCTCTGTGGCTACAGAACCCATCCTCTCTTTTTAAGTCTTCTGAGTCCTGGATAATTCCCTTCATTCCTTATCAGAAAACTTCTCCCTTTAAGCCCTGAACCTTCCAATAGCTGGTTTTTGCCTCGTTGGCTCCTGGGGAGTCACCATGTGATTCCCCTGAGAAGGCGGCAAAGTCCCGGGGGATCTTGAGCACTGTACTCCTTATCCCTATGACAATTACAACTCTGCCCCCTGCTCTCTCTGGCTCCACCTTTCCTGTGCTGCAGGGGTCCCCTGCCTCTCGAGCTGGGCCTCCCCCATGGCCCCTTCCTTTCAGTCCTTCTTCCTCCCGCCTGTCCGGAAGCTGCCCATGCTTTGGGGGGCGGCTTTCTTTTCAGCAATGTCGTTTGACTGAACTTGGCCTCGCTGGTTTTGCTAAGATGCCCCCTGGGCTGATTCCTGGAGTTTCTGACTTCCTAGTTTCAGTCTTGAGAACTTCAACATCTCTGTGGTTTTCAGGACCACTGTGGCTCGAGTGACCTCAGCATGTGGGGAACTAACCAGCTCACTCTAAACACCCACGTTCATCCACTCGCTACTCTGCCTCGCAGTCCTTTGCTCATTATCGTCCTGTTAATAATGTGAGTTCACATGTCTTTTGGATTGCTCTGATTGTTTCTCACACACACGCTTTCTCTTCCTGTGTGCCTCACGCCTCACAAGCTCAGGCACTGGGTACGTGTGCCCGTTCTCCTCTCACCCGCGATGTGAGGCTGCACTTGGGGCGAACCTACGACAGAGGCTGTACCACCCAGGACCTGATTCCACAGACACGCGCCACGCTCAAACCCTCACCAGCCTCGGAAGCTCTGATTGCATGTGCCACAGATACTCACGACTTCGATCCCGCAAGAACTGAATCAGATCACATTGCTGTAAACATTAAAAGAGAGAGGAAAGTCATGAACACAATGACCTTCTCGTGTTTGCATTTATTTCTACAAGAAGCAGTCATCATCATCTTTTTATTTTTTAGGAATAAAAAGATACATACAGAGTAGGTAGGCTGCCCAGGCACACCTTTCGGGCCCTAGGGAAGCACAGAGCAAGTAATTCATTTGTCAATTGGAGCCTTCAGTGATTAAAAATAATAGAAACAGACAAAAAATTAGTTCTTAGAGGTAAAGCTGGTATAGAGCAGTGAAGTACTCCTAAGCCCCGTGGGTTAATTATGATGTGCTTTGTTCATTCTCATTATGGGTGTGAACTTCATTGCTCAGTGTGAGATCCAGCAAGCCAATGTCTATGCAAATGAGTGGAATTAGTTTTATAGAGTGGAAGGAAGTAAAGCAAATACCTTCTAATTAATATCTTGTATTAAATACGCAACACTTAGAGGAAGGCATATCTAATAAAATGCTTGAAACTGTAAACAGCAGACTTTCCAAAGGGCGCTGCTGATAGAGGAATTTTATTATTGACAATTCAGAAGTATATTTCCATTGCATGACACAGTTTACAGAGCATTGCACTGGGTTACCTGATCCTCACTGCTGTCTTCTGAGAGGGGTAGGACAGGACATGACATCTCCACTTTTGAAACAAGCAGAGACCAAGTGACTTGCCCAAGAGCATACAACTCGTAGGAAACAGAATCTGCACTTGAACTTAGTACTTTTGACTTTGAACTCTGTGCCCTTTCCATGGAATACACTGGATACCGGCACATACTACATCACTCTCAGGAGCATACTCACTCTCCGGCCAGGAGGGCCCCGGGATCCTTGAGGTCCCCTTTCCCCTTTCAATCCCACAGTGAGCTGCAGAGAGAAACAGACATTAATTTCAACATTTTCTATCAAGAGGACTACATCCGTTCGAATGAGACTCAGTAATTTTTAATTGCCTTTAAAAGAGATTAGCTATTAATTAAAGTCTAGTAAATTACCTACCTAAATTACTTACATATATGCCACTCATTCTTAATCATTGTGTTGCTGAATACCTACTTCCCTCTTAGTTCCTTCATTTAGTGACATATTTTGCTCTGGCACCTGCTTTATATTTAAATCCAAATTAGTCATAAACTGAGATTGGTGCTAATAGGAAAAGCAAATAAACTAGGGTCCACAGAGATCTAATAAAAAAAAAACCCTCTCATCTGTAAAAGATTAAATAAGAAAAATAATTCCTCACACACAAAAGAGACACAGTGGAAATGGATCCAGCCTGGTAGGAAGTATCTGTTGGGTTGTATCCACTTCCCACCAAGGCCAACTACTCATCCTGCATTCAAACTTTAAAATGAAAAGTCGCTTGGCTCAGCATTTTGTAGTCAGGTAGGTACAATGTTCTTCGCTGTGTTTTACTAGTTAGGAGATCTCAAGATTCTTTCTTAAAGTGACCTTAGGTCTCACTAAGTTTCATTCTTACATTACAAAAATAGAGGCCCTCAAAAGGGTGGATTGAAGGTCATCTAGCCATCTAGTGACATTTCAGATGCCCACGGGGTAGATCAATGTTCTGTGTTCATTATTACATGAAAACCAGTCTGCAGAAGAAAACATCACCTCCAGAATCATGAACCACTTACTGCTAGTCCCCTAAATCCTTTGGGTCCAGGCTCCCCAGAGACTCCAGGATCACCAACATCCCCCTGAAGATTCAGATAGAAGTACGAAATGTCAAAACATATGCCATAAAAGAATATAAAAGTGCTCTCCAAACCAAACCAAAGTGCTCTCCAAACCAAAACTCAATTGATCCTAAAATAATCTATACCATATATTAAATAAGGCCAATATAATATTAAATACCATATTTTCCTGTCATTTGGAACTAAATCACTCATACAATTAGATAGTCTTTGAACTCTTTTTATCATTTTAATAAAGCAAATATTTATATATTAAATGGACTCAGTGATCATCTGCTTACTGAAAACACCCAAAGAAAATGCTTGAAAACCAGGGAAAACATGGAATATTGGCTACATAAAACACTAAACACTGAATTACTTCCTAAATTCATAAATCACAAAAAGTTAAAAGTAAAAACTTTACTCTGCCTTTGGTGAGAAACTGATTTGAACAGTTATTAGTGTGTTTATTTCACACTTATCAGAACATATTGAATTATGTTAATATTCTCTGTAACATTAAATTAGAAAATTGTCCCTCTATAATGAGCACTCTTGTTCTAACAGATACATGACTGGGGTCTTCCTGCACTTTGCCTGTTCCACCTAAGAAAAGAATCTTTCAGTAATACATTGGTTAAAAACTGGCTTGTTTTCTGTAGATAATTTTAATAATAATTAGGCCTTTCCTATTTTAACCATTTCATATTTTAATACTTTGCATTTTTATCTGAGTACCAACCATGTGGAAGACACTGTTCTGGATACTGTTTGGAAAAGGAAATCTTACTATGAATCTTAGTGTATCCTGGGAGCTACTCTGGTTGAAACAGAGGAATCCCTGGAAGATGTTTGATCAAAAAAGCAGCACAATGCAGCTCTGCTTTGGGAACACCCAGGAACAGGAGAATTGGGGCTTAACTGAAGCAGGGAGGAGTTAGAAGGGTCAAGAGAGGAACACTGTAATCTTTTAGGTAAAAAGAAACAGAGCCACCATAATGAAAGACAAGTAGCAATAGCTAAATTACTGAGTGAGATTAAAGGGGCAGAAAAGTCACAAAGAAGACAGAGAACCAGGTAAGTGGGGACACCTGAGGTAGGGCTTCAGGTACAGGATGCCCGGCAGTGACGGATAGGACAATCTTTGCAAATGTAAAGATCCATGGGTCACTTCACTAAGCACGATGGTCTCAAGTTGCCTCCATCTACCTACAAAAGACTCCAACCTATCTGTCTTTATAGATGCATAGTATTCCATTGTGTATAAATAACACAATTTGTGTGTCCATTGGTCTGTTGATGGGTATTTTTGGTATCTTCCATATTTGAGCTACTGTTAGTTGTGCTGCAATGAACATGGGTGTACATATATCTCTGTTATGTGGTGTTTTTAACTCTTTTGGGAATATTCCCAGAAGAGGTACCGCTGGATCAAAGGGGGATATTTATTTCCAATCCTCTGATATGAGAAACCCAGATCACAATTATCTCACGGAACTCAATGTGGAAAATAATGGGAACTCAGTGGGGTGGAAGGGGGCAGTGCGATGCGGAGGGCCGAAAGGAGAGAGGGGAAGGTCTTGTAACTTTGCTAAGATACGTATATGCACAAAATGCTGAAGATCAATGTAAACTTTAAATTTTGCACTTATACATATCAATAAAATGGGAAAATAAAAGATCTATTGGGGTTAAGTATGTCCTTTCTGCACAAAGGACAACAGAGGGACAACTGCCCCGCTTCCCCCCCCCTTTCTCATCGCACTCCGACCCACAGGCCTATACCAGCTCTCACAAGGAGGTTAAGATCATGGCAAAGCAAAAGCAGGTCACGCGCACAGCACCTTCTGTCCCGGGTCACCAGGGAATCCTCGTCGGCCCTACAATTTTCATCGGAGAACACGTATAAGTCAACATGCCCCTTCCTCACTATAGTCATTTTGTAAGTTATTAGATTTAGTTTACAAATCAAAAAATGTTTTTCGTATTTACCTTCACTCCTCTTTGTCCCAAAGGACCATAGCCTGGGATGCCATAATCTCCCTGTAAATACACCAATTCATTTCAATTTCTTACAAGTGAAAATTTATTGTAGTCTACATTAGGGAGGTGATGGTGTCAGGAGAGAAGCAGTGTGAACTTCCGGGAGGAGAGGAGGGCCTGCAGTCCTGGGAACATGCGTGGCTGGTTTCTTCACTTCCTGATATGAACCCTACCCTAGGCAGTGAAAGAATTTGCCAGGATCAGAATAAGAAAACGACAGAGTTTACTCAGACCAGAGTTCAGAGAGACAACAGGACGGTTTCCAAGAAAGGAATCACATGCTTGGGGGAGAGATTAGGGACTTTATAAAGGGTTGGGGTGCATTAAACGGGTCTAGACAGCATACCTATGTGTCTCAGGATTTTTCTTATGGGTTACCTGGTTCCTGCTGATTTTTTAGGAACACCTGTATTGTGACTAAAATTGTGCATTAAAGTGAAAATTAATAGGCTGCTTACTCTGGTCTATCTGAAGCTCCTTTAGTTTTAGGTAAGATACCAATATACGTAGACTTGACAGAGGTGAGTCAGGTTCACTAGGAGGAACGATTAGGTCTTAGATTTATTTTTGTCTTATATTTATGCTCTTCATCAACATTAATACAATGCCTCACGACTGCCTACTGTTGTGTAGGATTGTGTCAGCAGAGAAACTTTGCTGAGAGGTCTAGCTCTTTCCTCACCACGTGCCCTGGTACTTGTTCAGTGACCTCCACTCCTCACGCAGGGCAAGAAGCCCATAAGAATCATCATGCAGGACTTGGGGAATCAGTCTTGCCTGGAAAATCAAGAGCTGGTCCAAAGAAGATGGATGAAGAGTTTCCCAGAGAAGAATTACAAATGGTCCCTAGGTACATAGAGAAGATTTTTCATCCTCACAAGTAACAAAAGAAATGCAATTTGAAACAATAAGGAGATACCATTTCTGTCAGTGGTAAAGATGGGAGGAAGTCACAATTCTCAGTGTTGGTGTGGAGGCTCTAAAAAAACATTTTCCTGAATATAAAAACAGATCCACACAGTGTTTCAGTTTTCCTACAACAGAGTTCTCAACCTTCATTAAATATGTACACATCTTTGACCTGGCTATGAAAAATCTAGAAAATTCTACATAGAAGTTGATTAAGGGGCTGGGGGTGTAGCTTAGCAGTAGAGTACTTGCCTAGTGTGTACAACAGCCAGGATTCAATCTCTGGCATAGAAAAAGAATGTTTGTTCCTGTGCTATGAAAAACTGAAAGCAAAATAAATCTCCAAAAATAAGAGACTGATCGAGCAAACTAAGGTATTCAGTAGAACACTGTAAGCTATAAAAAGTGCTCTTCAGAGAAAAACATAACAAAATGAAAAATAACATGTCATGAAGGGAAAAGGGAAAAATAGTGGTCCTCTCTCATTCTCTCTCTCTGTCTCTCTGTCTCTCTGCCTCTCTTTCTCTCTCTCTCTCTCTCTCTCTCTCTCTCTCTCCTCTCTCCCCCACACTTTTTTCTCTGGCTTGTTAATGACAAATACCTCAAAACAGTGAGATTATGAATACTACTTCATCCCCAGGAAATTTCTTTCTCCTTTTCTCTTCCTATCTTTCTTTCTTTCTTTCTTTCTTTTCTTTTCTTTTCTTTTCTTTCTTTCTTTCTTTGAATATTTATGCTTGCAAACTAGGTTACAAAAATGATAGGCACTTTTTAGACTGAAATACCTGGAGCATTTCTGCAAGCATTTTGGTTAAATTGTATGGGTTCAAAAGGCAATGAAGGAAGGTGAGAAGCCTGGGCACAAGCCCTGGACCATGGAGTAGAGCACCAGGCCGGAGCTTGTTCTGCCTTTCATCTGTTGCTCTGCACCCGCCCCCCTCACAGGTTCTTTCCAGTGTTTCCTACCCACTTCTATCTTCTACTCCCTTCTTTCCTACTTTCAAAAGTACAACACATTGCTACTTACTATAGGCGTTATGTTATACAGCAGATTGATTGAACCTATTCCTCCTGTGTGAACCTTGCATTCTGTGACCAACATGTCCCCAGTCCCACATCCCTCCACCTCTGGGAGCCATCACTGCGCTCTGCGCTTGACTTTTTGCTTTTCAGATATAAATGAGATGGCGTGGTTCAGTGTTTGTCACTTTGAGCCTAGCTCTTCTTATTTCGCTCAGCATCTTCCACGTACATTCACACTGTCACAAATGACAAGATTTCCTTCTTTTTATAGAAGAGTAAGCTGCACTGTGCATATACAGCGTATTTCATTTATCTATTCATCTCTTGATAGACACTTGGGTTGATTCCATATCTTGGTTCATGTGAATAATGCTTAGACTTAGTAAAGTTTGTACCTAGTAAACAGTAGCACATAATGCTTGTAGCAAACACATTTTTTTTTTTAGAAAGAAACAAAACAAGTGCCCCTGGGCTGAGATTTGGGCATAGTGTAAGCCTCAAAAAGCAGGCCCCATTTTTTGGCTCTACTCCCCAATTTTTACAAAAAGGGGAGTGAAATGAGCAGTTTGGGCTTGTTAACCAACATGCGTCCACCAGGTCATATTCTGACTCGTCCATCATCCTCTCTGCCATCCCCTTTTTCTCTCCTTCATTTTAACAGGCTAGCTACAGCATGAGACTTACAGGAGTGGGAGAAATGCCTGCACCTCTTCCTAGGTGCTGAAACAACTTCCACGCCCCAGGTGCTTGGGCCTTTGGTGTCAGCCCCCTCCTCCTTACCTCAGCACTGAACACCCAAAGCTGGAGAAGGGAAGGATTTCAAATGCCATACCTGTTTTCCTCGCTGTCCGGGTGGCCCCATTGGCCCTGCGTCTCCAGGGACTCCAGGTTCCCCCTAGGGAACAACATAAGAAGAGATGCAGATTGGTAGAATTCTGTTCACTGGATGGGGTGAAGGGAGGGGACTCAAGGTTTTCAGGGAGGTGAGGCCTCCACAGGGAGACATTGTATAGCAAACCCTGGGGCCAAGCTTAGGTACTGCTTTCCCAGTATTAGGAAAGGGCCAAAGGAGGAGGCAGAGAGCAGAAATTTCAATCTGGGGAAAATTGATTCGTCTGTTGATATATCTGCCCATCTAAAACTTGCCCATCCTCCTCCTGGAATAGAAACTATTGAACATGATATGCTCCTGCCATCACCAAACACAATTTGATTTGGAAGATAAACAACTAGATAGGCAATTATAACAGTGTATGATACGGCTTGGGGACTATGGGAGGAAGGAGGGCGTAAGTCAGATTTGTAGGCTGGGGGTGCGCGAGCTGCTCTGAAGGTAGCAGAGAGGACAAACCAATGCATAGGCCCTTCACCTCGTACTCATTTGAAGCAAAACTCCCATTTTCTTCTGATGGCTACAGTAACTTAAAAACAGTATTACAGTTTAGATCTAAAATGTTCCACAAAAGTCTGTGTGTTCGGAGGTGCAGCTTTGGGACAGTGATGGCTTCATGGGTTTGCTGTTCTTATCAGTAGATCTACCCGTTGGTGGGTGTATTGCTGAATTTGCTACTAGGAGATGTGGCCTGGTTGGAGGTGGGTCACTGTGAGTATGACCCGGAAGGGTATATTCTTATCCCCTGATCTTCCTCTCTCTTTCTACCTCCTGGCTGTTATGGGTTGAGCAGCTTTCCTTGGTGTGCCCTTCCACCATGCTGTTTCTGCCTGGGAGCCAAACAACTGTGGACTGACACCACTGAGTCCAGGAGTCAAATAACCCTCTCCTTCGATTCGGTGATTCAGGTATTTTGTCCAAGTGATGGGAAAGTGGCATGAAGTTACCCTGGGCCTCCAGATGCCTGATGGGTAACCAAAAAACAAAGCTTAGCCTTTTTTTAATAAAAAAAAGTTTTTAATAAAAACTCTGGGTCAAATTCTTTTTCAGTTTACACAGAGGTGGTTAGTCCTTTTAAGAAAATCTATCTAAAGTCTGGCAATACAAGTTTTATTAGGCCAGAATTTACAAGACTGAGAACTCCAGGATAAGAGACTTAGAGGGATATTCAGCAATGCTCAGTTTACATTGCCCCAAACTTGGGTCACCTTGGATCCCAGCAGAGCCTCGTAAGACAGGGACTGCACCAAGCAAAAATAACCATCTCATGGGAACTGAATCACCTCTTGGGTCACGAGGATCCTGTCAAGCTATGCTTGGATAATGATTGGCTGAACCCTAGTCCACTGAGTATCGTGCACAACTGGTCCTTTTTCTTCATTCACTGGCCAGCCCAATCCACTTCATCAGAGCATTCCCCACCGGCTCCCCAGAATGGAGTCCTTCCCCTGTTTTCTTTGGTTTCTCTCAGTGCTCAGTTATTAATAGATCTTTGTCATCTCATCAAAATGTAATCTCTTGCAACTTTTCACACTTTTCATTTAAAGCTTTGCCTATAAATTCATACTGTGGTTTTAGTTTTAATTTCTATTATCTCTAAAGCGAAGATGCACGTCAGGTAGTGACGAAGGAAAGGAAGAGAGACGCTGAGGCCCAGAGGACGCCGTATGAGCTGGGGGAAGAGGGCGGGAGGGGGAGCACGGCCCAGGCAGAGGGAAGACGTGGGAGAGGTCTGGCAGGCTGCAAGGGAAAGCATGAGCTGAGAAGCCCAGAATTGAACAGTGCAAAAAGCAACGGTCCTTAGAAACTCTTCCCTGCATTCTTCAGCTTTAATTATGTATAATTAACAAATAAAACATAGAAATTTAAGTCACGGTATGATGTAACAAATACATATATCTAGTGAAATGATTGCCAACTTAACATATCTATTGCCTCAACTTACCATTTTTCTTGTTTTGTTCTATGGTGAGACCATCTAAGACCTATCATTCTCTTAGCAAATTTTCAAGGTCACAGTACTGTATTATGAACAAATGTCACCACCTGTATCTTAGCTCTCCAGAACCTATTGAAAGCCCCTCACAGCTGAGCGTGGGGGTGAGCCAGGCTTTGTCTTGGCCCCAATAGATGGGTCATCTAGGGCCAAGCTTGCACCACTTAAAATTTGAAAATCTTCTCAAGGGCTATGGTGAAAACAAAATCTGTCTACATAGTTTTCTGGGCTCAATATAAAAGGAAAACTGAGGTCTTTTGCTAAAAATTAAGTTTTTCAAAAATGTTATAGTACAGAATTAAACCCAAACGAAGTTTGTCTCAATAAGGTCCATGTGACTACCCAGACCCTGGGCCCCTAAAGCTTGTCTCAGAAAGGGGGCTGCTGAAAGAGTAAACAGGGGAGTCAGACTGTGATGAGGCCTGTAATGTGCTCTCTGACGTCTCCAACAAGGCCATTGCAGGCATGGTGGATTGTGTTAGAGAACTGCACACTCTAACGGGTTTGAGTTCTGACATCTCCCACCACACCCAATGCAGCCACCATGGGCATTCCTGAATTCAGTGATCAGGGAGCTGAAGAGATGTTTCCACACAGTTTCGTGAGCGGAGAGATCGCTGCTGCTCCTAAGAAAAATGAAGCAGCTTTTTAGAAAGCGGAGCAGTTAGAAATTCTTTGCTCAATGAAAGGAAGAGGAGGAATTATTTGACTGCTCAAGGTTCGTTGATGGTGGTTGGATTCACTCATGTGAGGAATTGACATGAAAATGAGAGAAAGAATACAGGCACTTTTCTCTTAGTATTTGAAATCAACACACCTTTCTCCCCAAAGGTCCAGGTCTCCCAGTGCTCCCTTTAGGTCCAGCTTGTCCAGGAGAACCCTGAAAAACAGGGAGAGATGCAAAAGTTAGCACTACTATTTGAACATGGTGGCTCATATCTGTAATCCCATACTCTGAGAACCTGAAGCAGGAAGATTACAAGTTTGAACTCAACCTGGGAAATTTAATGACTTAGTGAGACCCTGTCTCAAAATAAAAATTTTTTAAAAAGCTCAGCAAGAATGCCCTGAGTTCAATCCCAAGTACAAAGAATAATTAATGAAAATAAAAGCATAGCTGCAAAACACACAAAACCCATTGGAAATATTTCACCTTTCTTCATATTGTTGCCATGGTCCCTGGATGTCTCTTTGACAAAATATGTGGCCACCCAAGGGAGAGAGATGCATGGGCCAAGTTACATGACTCAGACTCGCATCCTAGGTAACAGACTGCAGGTCTACAGCTGCTGGGACAGCACTAGACCATACGAGGAAAACAGAGAAACACCCTTGTGTCGACAAAAGTTATTTCCAAGTGTGGGGAATTTGCAGAGAAATGCTGATTTTAGTAGAATATTTCGTGACTACGTGTGCATGTCCACATTGACACATAATACTCTATTTTAATTTCTCAGTCCAACCAGGATAGACATCTGAAGAGTCTTTTGCGCACCCATTAGGAAGATCCTGAACAAGCCCAGACATTCGCAGCCTTGTGATCTCCCACAATCTGAACTAAAGAATTGAATAGATTCAGCAAATGTTTTATAAAACTCCCTCATCACTCACAAACAGGTTCAGATGATGACTTCAAGAGACAGACTTAAGGATCAACTGGGTTTGTGTGGCCAGGGATCTTGGCACAGTTCGCATCATATCTGGGGTCAATGGCGATATGTAAGCTAGGTTTAGATAATTTTTAAAGATTAGAAAAAGTTGTATCAGATTTTGGAGGAAATAGTCATGATTCAACTTATTTGTGATTTGGTAATGCTTTCTTTAGGCAGAAGCTTTGTGAGTAAAGTCCCAGTGATGTTTTGAAAAGGGGGAGCACTCTAGCCAGGTCTAAACAATATGAGCTAGGCTAAAAATCTTCCTCACAATAATCCAGAAAAGGAACAATCTCTGTGCATAAAATAAAATTAGCTACATATTAAGGTGCTGCAGTAAGAAGAAAACCAAGGTTGGGAGCCAAGGTCACGAAGTCACTCACCTGCGGTCCTCTGTACCCCTCACTTCCTTTTTCTCCTTTTGCACCGGGATTTCCACTCAATCCCTTTTGTGATAACAAAGAAAATACATGACAATGATGTCAATGCAACTTACTTTCTCTGTTAGTGCTTTGGAAACAATCATGGAGGAAAAGCAAGGATCCAACCCTGTGAGCAGCACCCTGGCTCTGAGATTGGCCAGCATTAGTGAGGTAACAAAGGGCAGGGCCAGACACAGCACTACAGATGGAGGAACTCCCTCCTGGGCATAAGACCCTCGACCTTCTCTTATGTGAAGAAATAAAAACGGACCAAAGGATGTAAAATAAAACCCATAGAAAAAAGAAGATACAGACAAGTCAAATGGATTCCCTTCATGGTTACCTGGGCCAATATCATTATCAATGTATAAAATAGCAAAACTACTTCAAGATAGGATTAAAGAATATTTCAATAGCAAACTTTTTTTAAAATATTTTTCTCATTTTATTATTATGTATAGATGCAACACATAATGTTTACTAAATAGCAAACTCTTATCAAAGAAATCAGAATGCATTTTTCTCTGTGTAGGCCATCGTGTCTGCAGTTCTCACAAAGGTCTATCACACAGAAGATCTGGAAGCAGTGTTCCTTCACCAGCAGCTATGAGATGGCTGCTGGCTGCCTAGGAGCCACTGAGGGAGCCTCGGTTTCTAGGCACTCTGGGATATCTGAAGTAACTGGTACCCCAGTCCTATAAACAGACTTAGGTGGAGTTCATGGTTACTCAATCCAGAAAACTTGTTCATAGCTTGGTTCAGAGAACCTAGAAACACTCAAGACAGTCTCACATCCTGCTTTAGTACTAATGATCTGAAACATTCTAGGAGAAAAATGAGTTCCTAGGAAGGCTCTAGAGTAGAAGAGGCACATTTCCACAGACCCTCTCGTACCAGTTCAGGCTCCGTAGAGGGTGAGCCGCATAAGGTGACTAAATGGCCATGTGTTGCAAAGCCATTCTCTAGGATTGACCGTGTCTTCAGTCAGGCATGGAAGACAGCAAGACAGAGGCTCAAAATTCTGACGCCCCAACACGAATGATGCGACCATGAAAAATTGCCAATAGCTCATATAAATCCCTTTCAACGAATATTCCAGAAACCATGTTCCCTGTGAATTTTGCTTAGGTGCACTGAATAATAGTTTCCAACTTTATATATATATATATATATATATACACACACACACACATGGTCTTGTTCTGTATCCCAGGCTGGTCCTGAACTAAGGATGGAACCCAGGCTGGCCTTGGACTCAGGACAATCCTCCTGTCTCAGCCTCCTGAGTGCTGGGATTACAGGCGTGCGCCACCATACCTGGCTTATGTGGTGCTAGAGAATCGGACCTGGGTGTTTAGCGGTTGACTTAGCACTTGCTAGGCAAGCACTTTAACTTCTGAGCCATTCTTCCAGCCCCTAGTTTCCAACTCTTAATGATCTTTCCTTCACCAGAGTCTTTGTGCAAGACCCCAATTATAGAAATCCAATTTGTTGATGCAAATATTAATGACTAATATATACAAGTATATATCTAGAAACATCTAGAAACAATGCCATGTGAGCACAAAGACACATCTTTCCTCCGTAAAGACTTATTTGTGAGTGGCAAATGCTGGGGCAGGTTTGGAAGAACAAAATCACAAATTCGCATTATTTTTTATGAAGAACTACTTGTCTTCTTCCCATCAGAGTAGCTTCACATTATTTACCAATATTTATGAAACATTTGAACACACCTGTGGGCCTTGTAATCCTTCAGCTCCCCATGCACCGCGAGGTCCAGCATGTCCTGGTTCCCCCTGACAAGCAAGAGTTTTCAGAGTTAAGATTTTCTCCACAAAGTATCTGTACAGACCTTCTCTTTCTAGCATCTAGGTACAACACATGTACTGCTTTACTTGACCCATGGGCTCCTCACAATAAGCACAAGCTCATTTCTTACTCCTACATATTAATTCCCAATGAATGACATGAACATGAAAGCCAAATGCGTGACACCTGAAATTGTGCATATTTTGTTCACCCACAAGGCATCTGTGATGAAGCTTCGCCGTGCCAGGCTCTTCCTGTTTCTGCCAGATAAACTGACTGCTGTGTGTATTTCTCTACAGTCACTGGGGACTGCATCCAGGGCTGGGCACTTTCTTTAACATCCGTATGGAATGTTCATTTCTCCAAACACCATCCACATAGGAGAAATCAACTTGGTCCCCTTCACCACAGACAACAGGAAGTAAAGATCACTTACCAAAGCCCCTTGGGGTCCCCTGGGGCCTTCTGTGCCCTGGAACACAAAAATCAGTGTCAGTGTATCGGGATGAAGAGCTCCTCCAGGCGAACCAGACTCTATCACTCTCTAGCTGACATGAGTAACGAGCAGCTCACCAAAAGAGTTTCCCAGCAGCACTTTCCATAGACAAATTTTCATGCTGGGCACTAATTTCAGTCTAACATTTGAAGATTGACCGCAAACCAATGTCAATGTCATTAGAGACCCAACTCCACACTGACCTCTAACAATTAGCTAGGAGACTGATTGTGAATCAAATCATCCTGGAGAAGCTGTCTTCTATGGCCTATCTCAAGCAAACCACACAGAACCATCTACCAAACAGAGGTTTCCAATGGGAGGATGTGGACTGCCATGACCATCTCTCTCTGCTCTGGGCTCCTGACTGCATCTTGGGGGAGAGAAATCTCTACATACAGTGTTTCATACAGGTCCATGGAGCTTGTCTCTGTGGAATTCTACAGGGGAGAAACGGCTAGTGTGTCTGCTTCACTACATAGTAGGCCCAATGCTACCACGAAGTTCATTAGGGAAAAGTCAGGCTGCTCCCACCAGCCCTACCTGTTTGCACCCGTCCAGAAAGTGAGCTTTGCCACTGAGACTGCCCACTTGGGGCATCTTTACCACATCTTTCCTTTTAGGGGACGCCTAAGGTGGAAGATGACCCAGGCCCAAGATCACAACCCTCGCACCCCTCCCTCCCTTTGAAAAACCTACGGGACATTCTCAACTACCAGGTTACTTTGTCTTGTGCCAGACAACTAAGACTGCTTGAGGTACCAAACAGACACTTAAAGCAATTATTAATATATTCATTCATTTATCATGTGGAAATGATTTTCAGAAGTGCCATTTTCTTTCGACTGTTCACCTCCTGAAAGTCCTTAGAATAAACGAACTGGCCAAATAACAGCCCTATCAGTTGCTTAGAATTTCCCCATTGAAGTTCTGCCTTTGATCCAAGGTGCTTTTCAATACAAATTCCCTCTGGGAGAAGTTACCCATAGTACCTAGCCAGCTGTTCGTGCTGTATACGACTAGTCAACACTCTTAACAAGTGAAAGTAAAGAGGAAAAAATGGGAAAGGAGTTTGAGTTAGAGGAGGAAGTGGGGTGGGGTGGGGGAGGGAAATGGGGGAAAAAAAAGACCAAAAAGCAGTAGGTGTGTAAACCAATTTCTCAAACTGTATGTAATCGATATATAAGTGAATGAGTGTCACAAACATACACAGATAAAATATTTTTAAGTACAAAAGGAACATAAATTGAGTCTGCTGTTTCCATGATTGCACAATTCTGTCTCAGAAAGCACAAATAAAATAACACTTATTCTGTGCCACGGACAGTATTACACAATGCTGCCCTGAGCCAAAGACAGGAGCTTAAAAGCCAAATACTCTTGTACTCAGCTCTGCTCATCAAGGTCCCTGGGGCACAGGACAACTGTGTTGTGAACCTCACCCAGGATGGCTGGGAGCCCAGCTCTGAAGTGACAGCCTGGGTCCAAATCCCGGCTCGACCACTTATTAGCTATTGTGACTTTGGACAGGTTGTCTAGGGTTCTTTGATTTTTCTCATCTGATAAATAAACATAATCACAGTATCAACCTCATTATGTTATGAGGCTCAAAAAAAGTACTATTCGAACTCAATTTGATGAGCTTGTCTCTGTAGAATTCCACAGGGAAGAACTGGCTACCCTGTCTGCATTTGTAAGGATTCTGTGTGCAGCAGGCAAAAGGCGAAGAGTTCCAGTGCAGTTTTCAATATGTCAACCCAAAGTTTTGGCAAAGTTTTGGCTGGTGAAATGATTCATTTACACCAGCTGAAGTTTTGTCATACAAGAAACAATATCATGGATTATGTTGTGGCATTTAGAACCTAAGATGCTCTGACTGTCCCAGAAAATTCTGTCTTTTATTGGAAAGATAGACGGCACAAACGCTTAATGACATTAATGTTAATATCAACATCATCTTGTTTGATTCAGAAGAAAAACATTACAAAGGAGGAAACCTGCAGGAAAAGAGTGGAAAAAAAATAGGGGGAGGGAGTAAGAGTCTTTCGTACTTGAGTGACTTAAAAGCCACTGACCAGTGTGTCCAAGGATGAACCCTTGTCCTACTTCTGGCATCTCTTTTTAAAAGTGCCTGATTAATGTGACAGTTGTGAGGCTATTTTAAGCTAAAAGTATTTTCCCTTAAACCAACAAGACACATTTATCTTTAAAATTTATGACAATTAGCTTATCTTGCTGCTCTCCAGTTTCCTCTTATTAAATTTAAATTCTCTCAAGTGAATAAGAGGGCAAAGTTCCAAAGAGTGTTACCAGAAGTACCAGAAAGTATAAATCATCAGATGGCAGACCCTGTCCCTTCAGATCTATGGCTTGAAATAAGCAAAGGCTAGAGGGATAGGACAATATCTCTACTATGTGTCCCAGAGAGAAGGGCCTTCTGCCGCTGGCTTCTCATGAGAGGACAATTCCAAATGGGTCATGGAACAGAAAGCCAGGTGTCTTCAAGTCCCTCATTAACCAAATTCAGGGTCAAACTTAGAACTCTGGAAGTTATCATCTTTTCATGATTTCTATGTGGAACACACAGTAGAGGAATTCCTAACATCATAAATGCCATCTCTAACTCCAGGATTTCACAATGAGAAAGGAGATTTCTCAGTGCTTCCATAAAGACATAAGGAAATGCAATGTCCCTGTTTCTGCAGTGGTAGGGCTGATATCACACAGAACACTATACAGTTACCCTACAACCTGGAGGTGGCCTCTGGGATGGCCTTATTCACCAGTGTTTCGATGCACTCAAATGAATTTATTTGTGACTCCTATTTTCTATTGTTAACATGTAAAATAAAAAGAGTACATTGTTTAGTTCTTACATTAGTACATAATGTTCTTGCATAGCTCAGCTATGCAAAGCTGCTAAGAGAAGGCATTTAGGCTGATGTTGCTGATTCTCTCCAAGAAAGACATTCAAAAGCATCTGGCAGGCCATGTCACACTGGCTCCCAACAAAGGGTAGTTTTGAATGAATCTTAGACACACAACTATCACCGTGCACCAAAATCAAACCAAAGTACATCAACATCCAGCTCCCTAATACCTGCCTCTACATCAGTGGTCCTTACCCAGAAAGGCCCATCTTGAACTCCTTATGAGTTACAAAAATGCCTGAAATACCATTCAGAGAGCCCTGGGCCTCTGAAGACAAAAGTCTGTTTCAACCACAAAACTCTCCACTTGAGTCTGGCCTAAAGTTGATGCCCAGTGACTGCACTGAGACACAAGCAAATGGAGCCACATGAGTAACCATTAAATGGGGTAAGAAGAATTTCCTTTGGGGGGAAATAAAGGCAACAGGTTTACAAGCTAGCAAGGAATGCCTCAGAAACTTTCTCCTATCATCGCTTGGTGCGTGAGGTACGGGAAAAGGAACTTAGAGATGTTGTGCAATTAACTCATTTCTTTTAGAGATGAAAAAAATGGGTAATCTGTGCAGAAAAAGTAGCCAGGGAGCAAAAAGCAAGATTCATCAAAAAACAAGATTTATCATTTATATTTTTGTTTAAGTATCGATTGCTGGCCCCATCGATGATTTTAAAATAGTAACTTACCCCCTGAATCATCTTCACACATCCTTTCTTGCAGAGGAAGGTAAATATCTTTCAGTTTGTCAAAATTATCTACATGGACCGTGTTTTCCTTATTCCCAGCCATCGTCTCAAGTTCTTCTTGATTGGCATTCCCCACACCCACCGCCAAGATGGTAAAGCCTCTGTCCTCTAAGCTGCAGCGCTGTGTCATTGAGCAGGTTCCGGTCGTGGGACAGCCCATCAGTGATGACAATGAGCATCCGCCTCACACTTTGCTTGATGCGGCTGCCATGCTGTTCTGTGAACAAGGTGTTCGCGTGGTTGAGAGCCTTGGCAGTGTAGGTGCTCCCCGCGGTGGCCCTGCGTCTCCTCAGATTCCCAATGACTGCTGAACTGGTTGAGTAGGTGTCAAGGTAGAAAAGAATCTCGGGATCATCTGAGTATTTGAGAGCCCCAAACCACACTCCGTCCCTGCCAACGTCTGCCTTCTTCACCAAGTGAACAGTGAGGTTAATCATGCTTTCCTGATGTTCTGGATTTATGCTGCCTGAGTGATCCAGCACAAACACCACATCTAACCGTTCAATCCTTTTACAATCTGAAAGGAGAAAGGAAATTACAAATTTTATTCAGCTTACCCTACATAGATCCCTGAGAGGAAGGCAACCTTCCCTTTGCCACGACCCTGGTACGTGCCCAACACTCCCCCTTCCCTTGGTTCTTAGAGGGGACTGTTGCCATTTTATAGAGAAATACCTGAGGCTCAGAGAAGGGCAGTTTGCCACATCAGGATTCTAAGGACCTAGACAGCCTTATTCCACACCACTCTGCTCTGCTGCAGCCCTTCGGGACAGCCTCTGGTAAGCAGGCTTTCCCCTCAAAGGCAATGTCAGTAGTGACTTCAGTGACAGCAGAGTGGTGAAGCGTGCTGGTACTTGCCAATCTGATCTGCTCTCTTAGAGCTCAGAAGCTCATTGTATAAGCTGGAGCTTGTGTCTGACTCTCTCGGGCTCTAAATGTCTTCTGAGCTGCTAGTAGGCAAGCCTTCCAATGGGCACCTGCTTCGTCACAGTTATTGGTACCCATTCTCTGGCCTCCTGAATTTGAACTCAATAAAGATGCCCCAAGCAGCGTGAGAAAGCTGAAGCTCCCACCTTGCCCTCCCTCTTCCCAAACCCCCCTTCCCAGTCCCGGCAACTCTTCTGGTGGGTTCTTCTCACCCTCTGCTTTCCTTCCTTACTAACTTGGGCACGTGCCTTCCAAAGGCGCATCTCCTCCACTTCCCACCAGCCGCTCTTACCTCTGATTCTAATTTCAGGTAATTAAATATCAAATTTTCAAGTCTCAAACACTGTGAACAGCTCAAGCTATAATCATAAAACCTGGAACTGTGGCTCACAGAAACTACTTGGTTTATGAGTCAATCTAATGTAGAGTACCCAGATATTTCACCTCCTGCTTTATACAGAGCCTCCACAAGCATGACGGTTACCAAAGGGGAAAAAAATGCCAGGAGGAACTCAACAGATTTTCAAATCTGGCCTTTGGGTACACTTTTCAACATCACCAAGAATTTTAAAATCACTGCTACTCTTGGAGGAAGAACAAAAAATAAATAAATAAAAACCTCTGTTTAAGCTGGAAAACAAAGTCCAACAGATGCACTTACGTTGCAGGTGAATGACACATTACAAACTTACTGGTATTTTGATTTGTTCTCTTAGTTGTACCCAAAACAGATAATAGAACATGGTAGATTTGAAAGCAAAGGTTTTTTACTCTCTGTGCAGATTTTTAGCAAGTTCTGATCCCAGAGATGTTAAAATGGATAGATTCAAACTGATGACTGCCCAATATAATTTGAAAAGCTGTACTATTCATGACATAAAACGGGTGACCCCAAACAAACAGAAAAACTTAAAATCTAAAATTTCCAAAGAGAAAGTACATGAGCAAAAAAGTGGAGTATCTAGTTGATGGAAGTTAAGAAGAATAATATGAAATAAAGGACACAAATCCTTAAAAACAAACAAACAAAAAATAGTGGTATAGAGCTGTTAAGACACTGGATTCAATTTACCCGAAAGGAAGATAAATCTATGTTTGTAATTATTTTTTAACAATGGTTATATCTAACCAACAAACAATTCTGAGAAATCCTTTGAGATTAAAAACTGGCCCTGGAAAAATCCAGGAATGTATTGAAGAGTTGAGAGCTTAGTATAAAATATTGAGACCTCTTGGAATACATTTTAAGATACCAAAAGAAAACCTATTTAGTGCCAAACTGGCTGCCAAATTGTTCACCATGGAATGTCCCTAAAGCTCATAGGTGTTTTAATATACCAAAAAAGGCCAAAGCAGCACTAAAGTTCAGGTAGGGGCCTGCCCAGGGTATGACATTCTTTATCCACTATAAAGTCAACACATCACATCCTGGAGTCCTGAGGATACCAGGCTCACTCACCATACAGCGCACACACACTAAAGATGAGCTTGTTTTCTGTGGCTTTTAGATGATCGAAGTTCTCCACGTGGAAAACCAAGCTGCCATCCCCACTGATCTCCTCCAGCTGAGTCCGGTTGGCACCGAACGAACACTCCCACAGAAAAGACGGTCACTCCTTTCTCCCGGAGAGCCACAGCAGGGTCTCTCACATCATCCTGTGCTTCTCCATCTGTGATGAGGATGAGGAACTTTCTGACCTGGGGACGGGCCCCTTTGGGGCCGGTGAAATATTGACTTACAAAGGTCAATGCACTTCCGGTCAAAGTGGTACTATCAATGAGAGACATTCTGTCTATTGCATCGTGCATTTCTATTTTTGTAAAGTATGTATTAAGCTGGAACTCTTCCTTATTATAATCACTGAACTGAACAACACCAATTCGGGTTTAGTTTGCACCAATTTGAATCTTAGCCAAGAGGTTTTTCATGAAAGTTTTCATTGTCTCAAAATTTGTAGGTCCTATACTTCCAGAACTGTCCACCAGAAACATGATATCAGCCTTCAGGTCTTCACATCCTACATGTTAAAAAAAAGAAAAAAGGAAGAAGGAAAGAAATAATCATGTTTCCCAAGGCATGCATTAACAATAAGGCAAAAATTAGTGCATTAATAGGAAAACACTGAAAATTAATTCAAAGTCAAATTCATAACGCATGCTTGAAATTTTATTTTCTCTCTGTATGAAACTTTTATGTGCTGCTACTGGCAGGCTACACTTATCATCTTGAAACAATGAGTGGTTATTATAATAAACAACCTGATAGAGGAAATTGCTATTTATTCTAATTTTGGGCACTTAATCTTAGTTGGAACAAAACTTACAAAGCCTTGTTCTTTCTACAAACAAAAAGTGACCATATTTACATGTGTACTAGATGTATATTTTAGCATAAAAATAATGGTTAATTTTCATGACGCTCCACCTCTAAGGAGTCTCTGCTACAGGATTATCCACATTTTATAGGTGAGGGTGTTTCAGGCTCAAGCAGAAAAGTGCGTTAAACCTACAACTGCCAAAAATAGAAGCCCATTCTCTTCCTACTGTATTATTCAGCTTACACACTCGCACACACACAATGTGCTCGTAGAGTAGCATCTCTCTTACTCCCTCACTCCACGGCAATAGAGTTTGTTAAGGCTACAGTATTCCCAGGAACCTCCCTACTCAGAGCTCCAAGACTGCCTCACTGTACCCCTCTACAGAGGGGTTCTCCAGGCTTGGCAGTTGGTTTAAAGTGAAGAGCTGAGTTCCTCCACAGGGATAAAGGAAGTTAGCCAGAAAACTGTCCTATCACACTATCACACCTGTCTCAGCCTGGCACTAGGCTCCCACCAACCCTCACCACTGGTGAAAGGTGGACAAGGAAGTCGCTGCTGCGGGGGTGGCTGCTACTTACCCTTGTCAATGCAGATGCTGCGAACGATGTCATTTTTTATGCTTTTTAAAGAGTCAAAATTCTGCCCAAAGTTAACCCTTTCCTCCTTCCCAGCTATCTGCTGCAGTTCTATCCTATTGGCGTCCCCAATGCCAACAGCATGGACGGTGACTTGCTCGGCCCTCAGTCTCTCGGCGGGTTCCTGGACGCTGTCCTGGGACTGCCCGTCGGTCAGCACGATGAGGTAGCAGGGAGCCACACCCGTCCTGTCCTTCCTCCCCACCTTTATCAGTGGCAGGATGAAATTCAGGGCTTCCCCAGTCCAAGTGCCACCGTGCAGTTGCTTGATGTTTAGAACGGCCTTTTTTAATTGAATGGCGTAATCATAGAGAGCAAGCGAAAATTCCACCTCGTTCTTATCCGAATACTGCACGACTCCAACTCGGACTTTGTCCGGGCCGATGCTAAACATGCCTATCACGGCTGACATGAACTCCTTGATTTCCTCAAACTTTTTCCTGGATGCTGGATGAGCCATCAATGAGGAAATGAATATCAGCTTCCTTGGTATCCACACAGCCTGCAGAAAAACGGAAAGTGAGAAGCGCTTTTTCTGTTAATAACACGCTAGTAGGTTATAGCTCCCTGTTAGGCAATAACTGTGCAGAGAACCTGGAGAGAGTGCCGGGGTGGGGTGGGGGGGTGCTGTAGAGGTGGGGCGGGCTGTGGAGGCCCCCAGGCTGGGCAGGTTGTAAACACTGAGGTCCTGTGCGCTTGCATGGGGACTGGATGGAGTCTTCATCGACAAGGTCCATTCCTATTTTCTCCTTTAAAATTTACAACCTTCTTGGGAGAAAACTAAAATACGGCAAGGCACAGTGGTTTGTCTAAGGTCACAAGGCAACTTAACTGAAGGATAAGGACTAGATTCCCAGGCCTTCAGGCTCAAAGTTAGTCTTAATAGTACTGAGGCCTCCCTTCTTAGGCAGGTGATGCCTTGCCATTTGTTGAGAAATCGCACTGGACTGATGACTTCCTATCCCACTTCCACAATGGCCTCTTCTTCCCAGAGCAACGGAAACAACGCACATCAAGCCAAGATCAGATTGCATTAGTCTTCTACTTAATGATTTATTATTGGATTTTCATTTTAAAATCAAAAAATTGGCCTCATCTTGACTTCTGCCTTACTCTCTCACCCTATTTTCATCATTTTTTAAAAGACAGCCTCGTATCACTCTGTAACCCAGGCTGGCCTTAGACTTACAGCAATTCTCCTGCCTCAGCCTCTGGAGAGTGCTGGGATTACGCCACCACACCTGGCTTTATGTGGTGCTGGAGAATCAAACTCGGCGCTTTGCATTTGCAAGCCAAGCACTTTAACCACTGTGCCATTTCCGCAGCCCCTCAGCAGTGCTTTATCTCACTCGCGGTGCTTGAACCACACTGGGCTTCTTTCTGTTCTTTGCACATGCCCCAGGCCTCTTGCACTTGTTCTCTTCTCTTCTTGGCAAGCTCCTGCCTTCAGATATTCACGTGGCTGGTCTTTTCTCATTATGAGTATGTCAAGTCAAATATCACTTCTTGGAAAAGGCTTTGCCCTCTCCTATCAGCCGCTGCCTATCCTACCACCCTACTTGTTTTCTGTGTGGTACCGTCCATAATAGTCTTGTTCATTTGTTCACGATGTCAGCCCGTGTCCTACCACTGACTCTCAGCTCAGGAGCAGCAGTGACTTTGCCTGGCTCTGCTTCTTCCCAGAGGTCTGCACATCTTAAGGTTCAAAAAAAAAAATGTTTTAAAAATAAAATACCTTCCAATATTCCTTCCGTTGTTAGGCCTAGTCTATGAGAAAAATACATTAACTCTCTTAATGGTTTGTTTATTTCTCTATGTAGTCATTCACCAAAACTATGTAAAGGAAAGAGCATATTTTCAAATTTTAAACTGTTTGTATCATTATCTGATTGAATACATAAACTGATCTTTAAATACAAGACAATTTAGACATAAATACAAGACAATTTAGTCATTTCAAAATTATTTTTTTTGTCGGCAGTTTTGGGGCAATTCATGGCCTCTAATACTACTGCAGGCTTTGAGCAGTTACTTGTTCCTTAAGAAATCAGAAACCCTAAAAATGTTCTACCTTAAGGAGTAAACTATAAAATCAATGCATAAAGCATTACAACAGATAAGCAGTCATCTGCAAAAGACAAGGTTGGCTCCAGGCCTGTAAAACTTGAAAGCAAGCAGAATAAATTGATTTGTAATCTAATAAAGAATTAAGTGTCTTTCAGAAGGAAGACATTGGTGTTCAGCAATGATGGAGGAAAAATGTCACAGCAGGAGACAAGACATTCCAATTCACCCACCCAGCCCCAGGCCTGCCCTGTCCAACACACAGGCCACCAGTCACATGTTACAATAAAAATGTGAAGTCAGCTACTCATGTGCACACACCAAGGGCTTAACAGCTCGATTTGACAGGTGGATACCACATTGGACAGTGGGTGAAGAATATTTCTATCATGACCAAATTTTGATTGGACTGAAAAAGCATTCTTCCCTTGGCTCAAGACTTCACCTGTACAGTTATATGTACAGATACATACAGCTACAGATGTATATGCATCTTGATTTTAAAACAGGCATCTGATAACTGGGCATGGTGCTACACACCTGTAATCCCAGCACTCTGGAAAGATAAGGAAGGAATTTTGCAAATTTGAGCCCAGCCTGGGCAATTTAGTAACCTATCCCAAAATGAAAAGTTTTGAAACACGGGGGTAAAGGCCCAGGGTTTGAACCCCTGAGAGAGAGAGAAAGAAAGAGAGAGAGAGAGAGAGAGAGAGAGAGAGAGAGAGAGAGAGAGAGAGAGCCTCCCCTACTTATTGCTCAGGAGGTGACAGGGTGTCCATTTCTAGCTGCTTCCTTGTAATACATACATGCTAGAAAATCAGGGCAGGGTGGGCCCAGGACACCCCCCCTAACCCAGTCTTCAGCTGACAGGTCTGTTTAAATCAACCCTTAATATCATTTGAATATTACAATTCTGCTCCATGCTGCCAAATTTCAGTTCCATTTCAAATTCCAATAAGGACTTTTATATTAAGAGAAAATGTGTAAAGGCAGTAGGTACCTCAGAATTAAATAAGCTTAGCATCACATCATGGCTCTTGACATGTTCCTGCCCAAAGGTCATGACGTAAATTAATCCACACTTGGGTGAGGCAGGTAACACCTGCTATCACCAACGGCACTCTCTCCTTCTTCAATGGCAATTGAGACCCTAGTTTTTACCTCAGTACTTAGTCCCTTCAAATAAAGACAACATTTTCCCACTTTTCTAACAACTAGATATGACATGTGACCAAGTTTGGGGCAATGGAACATGGGCAGAAATGGTATATATAACTTTTGAGAGCTTCCTGGGAAAGAAGAGTAGAAGCCTCCCCTTTCCTCTCCTTCGTCTTTATCTTTATTCTATTTGTATGTGTCTGCATTGTGTGTCCATTCACATACTGACCACATGCAACTTGGGAAGTGCCCAGTGGCGTGTAAATGTGACATCTAGGGCAGTAACCTCAGCTGATTCCTGGGCACAAAGGCAACGAACGTGAGACGTGAAGACATGGGAGAGGAAGCCTCTGTGCCCGACACCATGGTGTCCCATTCCAGCTCCTTCAGGCTGCCCCTGGATTTATTTATGAAAGGTTAAAAGTAATATTATCCTGCTTCCATACACTCTTAACTTGGTTTCTTTTTTAGTCAAACCCAAAGTTGATTGTAACTGATAAACTGCACATGTGTGGACACTAGACACATGGCCCTATTAAAATGAATTGAAATTATATTACATTTAAAGTTCATTTCCTCCATCATCAGGTGCTCCATGGCCACACGTGGCTGCTGGAAGCCTTACTGGACAGCTCAGATGGAGATCACTCCCACTGTGACAGGAAGGGCTGTGAGCCAACCCTGGCACTTACACTGTGATAACATTTTTTAAACTTTATGTGTGAGTCTGTGCGTGTGAGTAGAATGAGTGGGAGAGAGACAGAGAAGAGTCTAAAAATGTGTTAATAGTTTCATGTGAACATAGCATTGTAAACTATTTCATTCTCTTCTTTATGTTCACTCATGGTACTAACATATTTAATAATTATCTTGTCTAACTTTCTGTATTTTATTGAGGAATGATTCACATGCTATAAAACTGATCCACTGTAAACATATTGCTCAATGAGTTTTCAATACATTTCTAAAGTTGTACACCCATCACTAAAATTGAGTTTAGAACATTCCTATCACTTTTAAAAGTTCCCTCATCCAAGTACATTCTATAATCACTCCTTCCCCAGTACCAGGCTATCTGAGCAATTTTTAAAAGCATTTCTTTTAAAAAAAACATACCAGTTTTATCAAGATCCACTTGTTCAGCACGAGTAGAAATTTGGGTCCATATTTCATTCTGGATCTTTTTCAGGAATTTTAGACTGTAAGTTTCCAAGTCTGTGTAGGAGTTCAGTGAGGTAATTCTCTCTTCTACAGGGTAAGAGGCTATCTCTCCTAGCTGAGTTCTGTTAGCCCCCTGGATGCTCAGAGCAAACACAGTTACACCCTCCCGAAGGAGGTCAAGTGCGGCCTCACGCACTGTGTCATCAGATGGCCTGTGAGTGACCAGGACTGCCATCTGAGGGACTCCTTGGGCCTTCCTGCTACCACTGGACTCTGAGAAAACTTCTTTCCTCATTTGCTCAGTGGCAATCCCAGAATTAGATTTCCCAGGTCGTAGTGAAAGCTTCCTGATTTGCTGCTGAAATTCGGATTGGGTTGTGTTTGATTTCAGAAGAGAAAGAGTCTCTACATGATCACTGTAACTCATGAGTGCAAGTCGCATGCAGCTGGCCTTCACATCCATGGACCTAGTAATGTTGTTAAGGAACTTCTGCAGGTGCCATAAATTTTGTCTGATCTCAAATGACTCATCCACCAGGACTACAAGGTCAGCAAGTGAATCTTTCTCGCAGGATACAGGGGAGGGAACTACAAAGGGAGAAAAATATCTGAAGATTAATAAAAACCACTGGCTCAGAGTGAGAAAAGTACCTGACTGATAACCAAAAACACTTATGAACATAGAGATAGTCAAGACAAATGTAGTGACATTGTGTTCTTTTAGTGAATAAAAGATCAAAATTCTGCACAAGACTTACAAGGTTACTAACTTCAGAGGGTTTGCAGAGGGTTTGCAGAGAGTTGGTCATTCTACCTGAAGAAGCAACTTACCAGTTATTCCACCACACCACCCTGCTGCCACAATCTCCGTATCACATAAACATTGGTATGAACACCACCACCATAACTACCTTCCTTACCACTGGGATCAACACAGGAACCTTCATTATGGGTATGACCACCACCACTGTAAACACCACTCCCTTTACCACTGCCACTGCCACTCTCTAACTCTGGGAAGCAGGAATGAGCTAGCAGAGACATCTCTGACCTCAGGAACCGCCCACTTAATGGGAAGAACAGATAATCAGATTATGCTATCTCTGACAGCAATTAAGTGCTACAAGGAAAATAAACTGCATGTCTTAGCTGAATGACTGTTTGGGATGTGCTGGGCATGGGGGATAGGGAGATGCTGAGTTATTTCAGCCTTGAAGAAGTCAAGGAAGGCATTTCTGAGAGGATCAAATTTAGTCTGAAATACGAGTGAGGAGAGGAATTGAGTCCTGTGAAATTCTGAATAAAGAGGAAATCTGGTAGAAAGAACACCAAGAGACGGCCACAGGCAAGGAGCCCAAAGGACCTGGAGCAAAGAGAGCAGGGAAACGGTAGTGGATGAGGTCAGAGGGGACAGGCCCAAATCATCCGGGAGTCGTCACAAGACACGATTTAAATCTCTTACGTATCATTGCAGTTGCTGAAGGGAAATAAATAGTGAATTCAGCATCAGCAATTAAGAACCATCTGCCCTGGTCCAGGAAAGAGATAATGTTCTGGCGGCTGAGAGGGAGTGACACGTGTAGTTCTGTTACGTGACACAGAAGTGCAACTGGAAACGTGGTAAGTTGGATGCAAGTGTAGACAGCGAAGGAGGAAATGGTGAAAAGTCCTGGGCCTTTGTCCTGAACAGCCGGGGGGACAGCATGGGGTCTTCTTCTAAGATAAGGAAGAGAGTGGACAAGACAAGTTAGGAGGGGTTCCAAAAGTTCCATGTCAAACATGATTAGTTTCATATACCATTGAGCATCCAGGAGGAAATTTCATGTGAGCAGCTGGTGATATGAACATGGAATCTAAGGAAGAGTATACCGTATTCCCATAAAACACCTACTCCGGCACAGGCAGAGGAAGCTCAGCGGTGAAAACCATTGCCAGGGGATAAGCTCTGCCCATGAGTTTTCCTGACCTTCAAAGGTAGAAGGCTTCTTTTACTTATCGCTAATCTGTCTCGTGCCTGGTATCTGGTTGGAGGTCAAAAATATTTGTAGAATTAAAAATCTCTCTCATAAATCTTCCAGTCTTCCCTGAATCTCACACAATTGAGTAAAACAAATTCCTAGCATGACATTCTCAGGATAGTATTTATTTGCGAATAGTTCTTACTATCAGTAACAGTAAAGTGTATGCTAAATACCACACCAGTCACCTCACTCATATCATTAGGTAGATACTATTACCCTCACTTTATAAATAAGAAAACTGAAGCTCAGGGGTTAAATATTATAACTTACTCACAAGGTCTCAGGTACCCAAACCTGTGTCTGAACCCAGACTTTCCTGATCCTAAACCTTTTGCTCTTAATCTCAAAGAGCAAGGGCTGGTTCCTACAAAGCTCTGCCTTGCCGTACCATACTGCCATGGGGTAAGTAAGGCAGAGTGAGAGAAGCAGGATCAGCATACCGAGCCTTCTAAGAAAGCGGTAGAACCCATGGTCCTGGAGAGCTCAGGCTACGCAGCCGCCCATAAGAATGGAGTCTCTTCAAGCTCCCCAAGATAGAGAGCCACAGGGTGTTCCTCCCACATTCCCTAAAAACTTGATATAACGCCTACATGCAAGGGGAGTGAATGGCGGAAAGAGAGAGAAGGAAGGACCCCCACTGTCTCAGAGGCAACAGTAACTTAACAGAGCCTTCCAGATGCTCACCAAATCCGTTTCTTCTTCCTCAGGAGAACTAGACTTGATTTCCCAGCACCACTCATACTGAGGTGTAGCTGGGATTAAGATCTGACCAATGAGATAGAAGCAGGAGCCTGTCTTCCAGGATTGGCCCACGAAACCCTCCCAAGGGTGGTCTTCTATCCTTTCTTCCCCTCTACCAGCTTTTCCTGGGGTGCCGTGGAAGTCATATTGAAAGATGGAAGAGTTGTCACCAACCTAGATACCTAAATAGAAGGGGAAAAAATGGTACCCTAAGCACCAGCGACATAATGTTACAGGAAACTAAAGGGTTTTTTGTTCAGGGAGTCTGTTTTTTATTAAATCTGAGCCAGGTCTGACAGGAAAAAAAAAACTAGCTATAAACACAGAACTGGGAAATGGAGAACAGTGGGTAAAGCAGGAAGGTAGTATCAAGATTATACCTACTTGCACATATTAAAAATGAAGACACTGATGAAAGACCTAGACAAATAGCTTCAGTTCACATAGCCAGGCAATAATAACTGTCTAAACTTCTGTCTTTAACTCCAGGCCACATTACACCATACCAGCTGACTTGTTCAGTCTTAGTGCTAGATAAATGGCACCTTCCCAGCATGGGCCACCACCACTGGATGAGTACAGAGGTAGCCAAGAAAGTCCGCTTTGCTGAGGATTCTTTGTGCCTTCCTCTAGAGAAGTGGCAGAACCTCTCATCATCAGAGCACCCTATTTAGAACATTCCTGGATCTGTGTATTGGCCTGTTTTCTTTGTTTATCAAGAATATGTGCAGCTTCTCATGTCATTTTTCTCCCATTATTGGTCCTTTCTGGGGCAACAACTCCAGTAAACTTTCTGTGCTCAAGGGTCTCCTGTTCTGGAGTCTTCATGTAAAACTCACCTAAGACACAAACAAAGTAATTTTCAAGAGAGAAGTTGTTAATTAACAGGGCATAGAAAGTCCTCTTTTTGGTCTAGGGGATCAAGAATACAAGGAGACAGAAGTCTTTTAAAGCATCTTCATGGAATACAGAGACTTCTCAGAAGCTGAAGTTTTGACACCTGTTGGGAGATAATTTAGGGATAATCGTTGGTTTTCTGGCTGGATATCAGAATTCCCCTGTGGGAAACCAGTTTTGCCAGCAAGGTAAGTTCTGCTCTTACATAGCTCTACACGCAATAGATTCCAGCACAGATGACGGAACCTTAGAGAACTGGAGTATGTAGGCCCACAGGATGGTTATACTTAGGGTTCTCAGAAAATAAGGAGAATTTCATGTTGGAATTGTGATAGTTGAGGTCCCATGTTATATTAGTGACAGAGAATACTAAGTGTCTTAGTTATTCATTCATTGCTGAGACAAAATACCCAACATCCACCAATTAAGGGAAGAAAGATTTATTTTGGCTCACAGTTTCAGCTGGTCTCACACAGTTCATTTATTGGTGTCTGGCAATGGTGTAAGCACATGGCAGAGGTCTAGCAGAAGAAAACCTCTTCACAGCATGGCAGACAGCAAAGCCATGTGAGTAAGGATCAATTCAATGTCTGGGGACCAAGGCCAACACCAGAGCCTTCCTAGAAAAAGCTGTAACAATGTTTCTCCTTTCTTCCTTTTATTTAGTTTAAGCTGCCAGTCAGGCCATCCACACCCAGGTGGGTGCTCTTCTCTCATTTCTTTGACCACAACTCATTCATACGTGTCTAAAAGCTCTGCCTAGGATATTTCTTAATCTCAACAAGTTGACATAATCTCTCCAGGTCAAGCCCAAAGCATCTGCCCCTTCCAGAAAGGTCCCACCTCCCAACAGCGTGCAGTTCCATACGTATCCCACTACATCCAAATACCTGAGACTTTTTGAGGATAGCCCAGATCCAAACTATAAAAACAAATCAGTTCAATCTGAGCTGCTTCCAAATGATTTCATTCATGCCTATGAACTTGTGAGGAGTATTTCTAATATTTCAATTCAAAGGATGAATCTACTGAACTATACTCTTTCAGTGGCAGCTCTTCAACAATAAGGAAGCACTGCTGAAATCCATAGCCGTCTGTCAAAAAACATGAACATATGTGGGAAAATCAGCATAAAAAGATTATGTGGCTAGCAGAGTTAATGAGTCAACTTCTAGATTTAGTATTCCCTATTACTCATTAAGGAGATGTTACTATTAAGGGAAATATAACAATGATATAGGGGAGAATAAGCCACAAGGCAGACAGTCTCAAGACCGCAGTCCACCACACCATACCCTCAAACAGCTGAATTTCTGCCCAGATGAACCCAAAGCATGAATACGAGCTCATGAGAGTCTCATTCTAAGGTCATCGTACCCACTGGATGTTGCTATATATCCATCGACGGGTATTTGAAGAACATTTATTGCATGCCCTGCACAGAACCAGGACTGTAGAGGAAAGATAATAGATAGGATATTACTTCTGTACTGTAAGACTCTTGTTTATTCATTTATAAAGAAGTAGAACACTAGGTCATGCCTAGTTCCAAAGAGGACAGAGATAAATACGAGTCATCCATTTTGCCCTCAGGGTGTCATCAGTTAGTTATTGGGGGGAGGATGAGGCACAAACACAATAACGGATAATTATTAAAGAAGTGGCTCTGTTACAAAATATGCACAAGGAACTCTGAGATACACACACACACACACACACACAGAGAGAGAGAGAGAGAGAGAGAGAGAGAGAGAGAGAGAGAGAGAGAGAGAGAGCCAATTTGGGAGCATTGTAAGAGGGCAAGAGTAGAGAATTGAGATTAAAATGATGGAGGAGTTACTCAGTTGTCAGAAGGTGTTACGGTTTGGATCTCATATGTTCCCAGAGGCCTCACAGATTTGGATATTGTGGATCGTCTGTGGATTTCTCGTGCTGCTAAGAGGTAGAGCCTGGTCAGGAAGGGGAACACTGAGGATGTGGCAGATTACTGGGGTGTGGCCTGGGAAGACACACTCTTGCCCTGGTTTCTCCCCAGAGCCGCGTCCTCCTCCTTGCAGTGCCGTGAGCAGCTGTTCTCAGCCAGGCCTCTCCCACCACTGCCAGCTGACTGAGACTTCCTAAAAGTCGGAGCTAAAACAAATCTTTCCTCCCTAAAGTTACGGGTGTCGGGTATTGCGTCCCAGCGATGAGAAAATGAGTAAGAGAAAAGGCAAACCGGCGGGCTGGGGTTCCTGTCAGGGAAAGGAGCACACGCCCAGGCAGCAGCAGGAGGGTTTCCTCTAGGTCGTTATGGCTGATGGTGAAAACCGAATGGGAGCAGCAGTGGAGGAAGGCGGACAAATGTGGATGCCACGGGACAGGCCACCTGCAACCAAGGGCTTCCTTACCTTCTACATCGACACTGCCTGCTTCCCTGTGCTTAGCTACATCCCTGATGATCCGCGTCATGTTCTGGGAGAACATGCTGAGATCTCTGGCCGTCCGAAGGTTGAAATGAAACTGAGCCGTGGCCATCGCCTTCAGGTTTTCCTCGGAAGCTTTCTGTATCCCCACTGAGATGATTTTCACCCCGTCCCTCCGCAGGGCCTTCGAAGCCTCTTCCACATCATCCTCAGACTCGGCTGAAGCCAGGACCACCAAAACTGGGGGAAACTGTTTCTTGTCTCTTCCATTTGCAGGGGTGGAGAAATAGGTCCTGTGGGCCTCCCGAAGGGCGTTTCCTGTCGTTAAGGGTCCGCCCAGGAAGCCGAAGTTCTTCTTGAGGTGATTCAGCATGGGATTCCTGCTCCTGAAGGTGTTCAGCTGGAACTCGTCGGGCAGGGTCTCGCTGTACTGGGCCAGGGCCACACGGTATCTGTTGGCCTCTATGGGGAAACTGCTGACCACTTTATTGATGAACGTTTTCGCCAATGGGAAGGACTTATTTCCCAAGTGATCTGAGCCGTCCACCAGGAACACCACGTCTGCATAGTTAGGGCCTGGTCCTAAAAAATTTTAAAAGGCAACAAATAAGATAATTGTTCTGCATTTTAGACACAGTAGTCACTTGAGATTACGTCTATGAGAATCCCAAGATGAGTTTCTTCAGAGATCAAACAGAAAACGAAACTGCACTTGTTGCTGAAGGCCATACAGTAGAAGGACTTCAATAAAGCTTACAAAGACATTTTTCTCTCTCAACTCTGTACCAAAGGCAGCTGCCCCTTTTTAAAATCTTTTTACCTCTGTATTCCCAAACTCTGACATTGTACTAGAGAATAAGGAGGCCGGTGAGGAGGCCCCAGTGGGGACAAGCGGTGGGGGACAAGCATAGCCAAACAGGACGGAGCACAGAAGGCGTCACCATCGGGCAAAGTCTAGCTCTTGCTCGGTGTGCGCACGACTCCAGAGCATTAAGAACCAGAGTATCGCTTTTTGCACTGGATCAAATTGTTCTCTATTCTATTAGTCAGTCATCAGCTGTAACCTGTCTTCTGGGAACTGGAGGGAGAAAGTGGAAGGTTACGGACATAACTTCTAGGGGAGCTCAAGGCTCTGGGAAAGCCAAAAATGAGCTGTGGCTGGGTGGTTGCAGATGAAGCTGATATCAGCTGGGGAGGGCGCACCAGCTGGACCAAAAGAGGGTAAGCTGGAGGAGATGTCAGCAAGACCTAACCAGCAAGACCGAAGTCCGAATGACAGAAGCCATGGTGAAAGCCCTACAGTGGGCTCTGGTTTTTCAAAGTGACTCAGAAATTCATCTGAAAACCCTGTAGTGGTACGTAGCAGGGTTAAGAGTACTTCTTTCAACTCAGACTAGAAAAACCCACCTTTCATCTCTCTCTCTCTCTCTCTCTCTCTCTCTCTCTCTCTCTCTCACACACACACACACACAAACACCACACACACACACACACACACACACTCCTGTTTGGAGTATTCCTTAGTTAAAATGCTTGGGACCAGAAGTGTCTAGATTTCAGATCTTTATAAATTCTATAACGTTTGCATATACATAATGATACATCTTAGGGATGCTGCACTAGTCTAAACACAAAATTTATTTATGGTTCTTGCACAAATAGCCTAAAGATAATTTTATACAACAATTTTATAATATTTCATTTTGAAATAATTACATACCCACAAAATGCTACAAAAGTAAGACAACTGGTGTCCGTACACTTTTCACCCAGCTTCGGCTGATGTTAGCAACTTGAGTACAATAGCACAATTATCACAACCAGGAAATTAACATTAGAACAGTATTACTAACTAAACAAAATTATTTGAATTTTACTGAATATCCTTGTTTCATTCCAAGATCCAAGTTGGTCTTCCATCTTTCATTTGGTTTCTTCTAGACTGTCATCATTCCCCTAACTTCCTTTAAGATAATGACATTTATTTTATAGAATGTCCCTCAGTGTCTCAGGGAGTCAGTCTGATGTCTTCACACTCTCAGACTCTAGCTATATATGTTTGGCAGAATATCACAGAAGTGTTATATTGGTCCCAGCACATCATCTCAGGGTGTGTGATGTCACCATATGTTTAGTGTGCTTGTGTTTTGACTATAACCCATCACATAAGATCCAATGTGGAATTTTCTGTGATACCATGTCAGTGCCCAAAAAACTTCAAATTTTGAGTCATTGCAGATTAGAAACTTTCAGGTAAAGGAGACTCACCTTGTATAATTTATGTTTGTAAAAGAAGAGGTAGTGCATTAGCCACAAATCTATATTTTTTGTTTTCTATGTGGGTTCCTTTTCTCTCACTAAGACTTAGACTCAAACTGACCAATAAACACATGGGTTGATTTCACTCAGAGATATGGAACATTGAGACTTAAGCAAGTCAAAGAATTATTAAAGTTTTCTATCCAAACATAACATAACTTCTAATTTTTGCCAATGACGTTGAGCTGTCTTTGAGAGTTTAAGTTTGTTTGAGATTATGTACTACAATTATTGTTAAATGCTGAGTGCCTTGATTTTTTAGTAAAACAATTTTCTGTTTATGTCGGTTTATTAAAATATAGTAAAAGTTGATGAGACATAAAAATATTGATTTCCCAAATAATAATAAAAATTAAATATACTAGTAACCTGGGCTCTGATCTGCCAATGTTTCAGTCCAAAAAATTAAGGCAACTGCAATTAGTTGGATCTTCATTTTGTTCATAGAGATTTCTTGCTTTTACTCTATAAAAAAAATACTTCCAATGTGAAAATTTGTATTTTTTATACAGAAATAACATTAGGATAGCCAGGTTAAAGCATGATGTATTGTAAGCCAATATTTGTAAAGAAGTTACAAGTGTGTTTATCTAGCATTTACTAAACATGTGGAGTATTTGTTGAAAATAGATATTGCTGATGTTGAGCACCTAATATGGCTCAACGACCTTTTTCAGTGCTTTGTAAGTATTATCTAAATTATGCTCATAGTAATCTCAGAAATGAGCACAACTGCTACAGCTGTATGAGAGACATGGAAACTGAGAAACAGAATGGCTTGGTAAGAAATGGATCCAGGATGCTAAGCTAGACAAGGTGCTTTTCCTGCCCAAGCCTTGACCACCATGCCACATTCTTTACACAAAATCTGCCTCTTCACTACCTTTTACTCTATATCATGCTGACTCATGTATGTGTTCATAATTTGGTTCAAAAAGCCAATAGTTATGGTATTCCTTACTTCACTTTCCTTGGGAAAACTGTTCTCTCACAGTTTTAAGCAGTTCTACCTATCTTTAATTTCATCATTTTTTTCCACACTGTTTTGGAGGAATACCTACTCAACTATTGTGCTCACTTTTATAACTGGGTTGTCTTTTATTGTTGTAAGAGTTGCTTATATATTCTAGATACTGGATACTTAGTAGATACAGAATTTGCAAATATACGCCTCCCATCCTGAAGGTTATATTTTCACTTTCTCTAATGGTGTTCTTTGAGGCACACATGATTTCAAATTTAATAGAGCCCAGTTTATCTGAGATTTTTGTTTTGTAGATAGCAAGTTTACTGCTACCTCTAAAATACCTTTGCCTACTCCACAGTCATGACGACTTATGCGTGTATTGCTTCCAAGTATTTTACATTCTTAGCTTATCAGCTGAGTTACCTTTTGCATGTGACGTGCAATGAGGAGAGATGTCACTCTTCTGTATGTGGAGGTAGTTGTCCTAGCACTGCTTCTCAAAAAAATCTTTCACCTTCGCTTGGTACCTTTGCCAAAAACGAATTTACCAGTTTATGAGGGTTTTATTTTTTTGACTTTCAATCATGTGCCACTATCTCTATGTCTGTCTTTTTGCCAGTACCACAGTCTTGATTACTCTTCCTTCGGTGAACATTTTGAAATTAGGAAATGTAAGTCCTCCAACCAGCTCTTTTTCAAGTTTGAGGGCTATCCTGGGTCCTGTGGATTTCTATCTGACTTTTGGAATAAACTTGCTAATCCCTGGAAAAAAATGAGTAGCCACAATTTTTATAGAAATTGCACTGAACATTAGATAGATTTGTGGAGTAGTGGTATGTTATCATATTAAGAATTCTGGTCCATTAATACAAGATTTCTGTGGGAAAAAGATTTATTCAGAGCTTTTTATTCTTTATTTTCCAGCACAACAGATTATAAGAACCAGCCATGAGTGGTGGAGGGAGCCCTCTGAACAGCCAACGAATGTTCAGCTATGGTTACATCCTTCTTTCAATTGGGCATCCGTTCGAAAAGTGAGATTCAGTTGGCTCCAATCCAGGCTCACCTTATTTCCTCTTTGCTTCTTTTCTTGCAGATACTGGAGCTTCTGAGGAGACAACCTGTGTGACTGTCCACACCTCCATCTTTGGGTTTGATTCTGTTCCAGTTCTTCCTCCAGCCCTCCAGATTTCTACTCACATCACATTAAACAATAACTTGAGTTTGGAGAAGTGCAAGTGCTCACTCCAAAGTATATTTACTTCAATTTCTTATGAATTTGCCAAATTGCCATCCTCTGGGTTGCACACGTAATATCCCCATACACAACGTATTCCGCTATTTTTACATCACGCTCTAACTCACCTTTTCCATCCTTTCTGCATTCTGTCACATAAGTTGTTCTGATGGCCTGTCTTTAATATCACTTGTGTTCTTGGAATGAGTTTAATTTCTTTGTGTATGTTTATTTTTCATGCCCTTGGCTAGTAATGCATGCTGTGTAGAGGGTGAAAACTTGTGAGACTGGAGGCGTAGCTCAGTGAGTACAGAGCCCTGAGTTCCACTCTCCAGCACCACATAGGGTGGGCGTGGTGGTTCACCACACACCTGGAGAAAATAAATGAGTAAGTATAAAATTAAGACCTATACCACTGTCCTTGGCTCAAAAAATGGCGTGGGGTACCACTCAGGACTGCCTTCCAGATAGTGGGAGCTTTTACTCCTCTCTACTTTGTTTCTAAATAAAGATTTGTTCTGCCTATTTTACATTTTTAAAAAAGAACTTGCATTCCTCAAATGAGTAGATGCATCCCAAACCAGCCTTGGGGACCAAAGGAACTCCAGGCGTGACAAGCTGCCAGGCAAACCAGCTCACTCATTCCCACACTCTAATGCTCAAGGTCTCAGCAATTGATCAGAAATTCAAAACTATCATCAGCTCTGAGGGGTCGGTACCCAAGCCCACATCAGGGAGCTTCAACAGCCAAACTGCACATTTGGGGAGAAGGCTCCACACCGGATGCTGGTTGCTCACAGCTGGCCCTGATAGTGATGCTTCCCGCAGGGATGGTCCGCACATGTAGAGGAGCCACCTAGTAATGGGGAACAAAATGTCCCAGCACTCCTCAGAGATAAAAGAGAAGGGTGTCAATGGAACAATGACCATCACTTGTCTTCTCTCGATAACATTCCTTTGATCATCAATGTCTGTGAATAAAAACGTCACTCTTTCTGAATGGTAAGCTACACTTCCCGTGCTGTAACATACAGCCAGGGTCTTAAAGTGATTTAGTAGAGCAAAGGGGAGAGCAGGAAGAGAGTGGGAAAGCCCTTGTCACCTTGACAAGATACAAATGTGCACAAAATGCCCAACCTCACTGTAAACCATGAATTTCGCACGTATACATATCAATAAAATGTGGGGAAAAAAGATAATTTAGCAAAATAAAAAGATACAGATTAAACTTGGCTTGCATGCACCCCTGACTACTGTGACATAGGTCCACCTCCCATTTCCCATTTGCTCCAATATTTTTAGTTCATTATTAAAATTGTTTTACTGGGTATAATAAATATTTAAAAATTGGCAGAGGATCTAGAGAAATAGCACAACAGTTAGGGTGCTTGCCCAGCAAGCACAGGACCCTGGACTTTACTCCCCAGCACCACACAAGAACAGTGCCAATTTATGACTTCTTTCAATTTAACAATAACATCATCTTTCTTTCTTAAAAGTGCCCCAACTTCTGATTTCTAGCCTAGCATAAGAAAGCTTAAAAGTCATTTTTCCCCTAAAAAAAAAAAAACAAGTTAAAAAAACTTTGTAAAAACAGAAAATCAACAACTGTTTCTAGGCACCAGCAATCTTCTACTCCTAAAATTTGAGAGACAGACAAGCAGATATTGAAAGTCACAAACTGTCAGAACAGAAACTCATGAGCTGAAACTTCTGCAGAAACTAGTGCGGGAGTTTTTTTTAAAAAAAAAAAACTAATTTATAAAAGACAAAGTGCAAAACAGAATAATCCCACAGGTACCCCCACATGTTGGAGACCCCACATTCTGGGAAATTTTATCTAAGAAATTCTACCAAGTTCTTATTGTGGAATTCAAAGAAAAATGTCCTCATGCATTGGCAAAGGGAAGGGAAAAAAAAAAAAAAAAACATTTCGAAATACACCATAGCACCCTGTTCTTAACAAAGTCTGACCTCAAAAGAATCTATTTCACCAGAACTGAGTCAACTGGGGTTTTATGAGAGCCACCTGACCTGCAGAAGGGCAATACCCCTTGAATTGTGGAGTTCACGGCCCAGGTCACAGAGTCACTAAGGACCGAGACCTAACCAAGGAATTACAGAACACATTGCATATGTTCAAACCTCATCATTATATCACTAAATGTGGAACTACATGGAGGAATTAGGATCATTTTATTATTACACAACACTTATACCATCTGTGAAATGATACACTGTTATTTGAAACTACTTGGATTAACTGAAAGTATATATTATAAACTGTAGGATAACCGTTAAAAGAAAATAAATGCTTACACAAACACACTGATACGCTAAGAAAGAAGAAAAGGCAATCATGAAACAGCAGAAAAAGTAGAACATGATAATAGAAAAGAAAACACAAGTATATGACTAGTAATCCAATTATATCAATAATTACTTTAAGCGTCAGTCTTCCTTACCGACTACTACCTGGCATATTGTTTCACTATTAAGTAAGGCCATGGGTTCCTGAAAGCTTTTGGTGCGTGTTGGCACATGAAGTCATCTGGGCATTGAAGGATCAGGCATTTGTTTCAGTCCGTCTTAATTGGACTTATTTGTTCCATCTTTCCAAAAATTCAAAGGAGGCTGCATTTTTATTTGGGCCCATAATCACTTCTGCTATTTCAGCACTAGATGGGCTCCAGGTCTGTGTTTTGTGGCATCTCAGTTACTCATTCATTGCTGGAACAGCATTCACAATTGAAGAGGGGAAAAACTTATTTGCTTCACAGTTCCAAAAGGTCTCTCTCACAGTCTGTTCCTGGGCAGACCTAAAGACCTAAAGTTTAATAATTTTCGACGGATTCTCTTAATTATGATCTTCCTGGAACAGAAAGTACTTAAATGTTTCTTATTATATACCAGTCACTATTCGTTGTTCTTTATATTTACAACTTCTCTGTGAGTATGGATATTCATTCATACGAAAGAAGAAAATAATACTAAGCATCTTGCCCACGTCTCTTTAGTGGTCAGATGCTGATGTAAGCCCAAGTAGTGGGATCTTAAATTGTTATGGTGCTGTTTGCAAAGTCTGATTATAATACTTTCCAAATATTTTTTCCTTATCCTAATAGTTAAAATGACGTATAAGGGCTGATCCAAATGTGTAATGTGCATTTATTTTTTAAAAGCATTACAGTAAATTCTTTCTCAATGCATTACCTCTCACTTCAGAAACATTTATCCCGTCGCTCTGGCCACTTGCTGAAGCAGTTCCGGAAGTTCCCTTACATGAGTGTCTTTACAAGGTGTGACTCAAAAAAATTCAGTGAATAATGCTGGCATGTGCCATCCACTGAAAAGACAGGCGTGTCAAAGCATTATAGTGTATCCTCTGACGCCAGCGCACATTCCAAACCCCACAGTACAAAGTCCTGAGGACAGTTAGCTAAACATCTTTTGCTACCCACTCACGCCTGGACTGTTTCTTAAATGATACCTAAAGTATAAAGGTTTAGAGAAAGTCATTCCCTCCTGTCCGAGTGTACGGGAATTTTGTCTTACTGTTATACAATCAGATTCCTGTCCACTAAAGTTCCTAATAAATTCTGTTTCTTACTTTTAAAAAATTATAGTGTAACCTCATCCACCTCATTCACTGGAACTGGCACCATGAGACTTGTGGCTCTTCCCCAAAGCTAAAATGAACATGAAAGATTAACATCTTGGATTGATTCAGAACATCAAGGCAGCTCTGACCACACAACCAAAGATACTTTGAAAGAAGACTTCCAGAACTGCTTCAGAAAGTGACAGACAATAGAATAAATATGCTTGAAGTGTGGGGCAGTATTTGTTTTCAGAGGAATTAATGACAAGGTATCTTTTACTGTAATCAATTTTAAGATTTAATATTATTTCATATATGAAAGGTGTGACTGAAAATACGCTTAGATATTAAATTTTAAAATATATTACAGTAAGTGCCATTTATATAAACTGCATCAAGACCAACATAGAGTTATTCCTATCATACTATTTTCACCCCAGACCACCTGTATACCAGAATTGTCTTTTTGACATGAACATCCTCAAGTTACCCAGTTGCCTAAAAGTTTGTTATCACATTCTCACTACCGGCTCCTATCCTTCAACACACATGCACACAACACACGCATGCACACACACACACGCAGGCACACACTGCTAAAGTCACTGCCACTTGCCATTCTACAAAATATTCTTGTCTTGCATCAGTGTCACAGAATTCTGGTTGCCTATCCAATTCCTAAAATTTCTTATTTCTTCTTCTTTATTAAGAGAACTCTTGTACTGATGGATAGGATAATGCACTGCTGAGCTACTTAAAAAAGCAAATTTCTGAACTGAGACAATCAATGAAAATTATTCACCTTCAGGACAACGTTAAATTAGCGAACAAAATATATGCAGAAGGGAGATGGCCTAATACGAAAGCAGATCTTTCTGCACTGTCCCCTTTCTTTACCCTGTGTGGAATACAGCCATAATGCCTGGAACTCCAACAGCTATTTTGGGGTCATAAACCAATCTTACGGATAGATGCTTCATGCTCAGAAGGTAGAAATAAAAGCAAAAAGAAGCCTGGGTTTCTAATGACCATGGCTTCTCTTTTTTGATCTGTATTACCTGCAAACTTACTTTACACAAGGAAAATATTAATATATGACTTGTTTAAGCTCTGCTTTTGATTTATAATTTTGCAGCAGAAGCTATTCGTGATTTATATAATCTAAAGTGTATTTAGTTGCACAATAATATATAAAGTCCTTAGCAATAATCATATATAATAATTGGCAAATGGGACATAAAATTATAAATCATGCTTATGAATTAAAGAGGTCTGGTCAGACCCTTCTTTGAAAGTATTTTTCTGCATCACTAGATCATTATATTATGACTTATTTCCATGTGTGCTTTAGTTTTCTAATTGTTAAATAGTTGGTAATTAGTTACAAAAATATGATACTAATGAATGCTAGTATATATTCAATATATTCATTGTACAAACACCATTCTACATAATAATCTTAATTCTTGAGTCAAGTCCATATTAAGGTAGCTATGACTATATGCACACTGCAAATGAAGAAACTTAGGTTTAAAAGTAGTGTAGCTTGTCTGAATGCTGACCAGCTCTGGCTACAAATACCATGGTTTTCCGTTACACTACATTGTCTTTCTAAAGCTCCATTATTCTGGTGTCACCGTATCCCTTTCTTGGTTAGCTAACCAATTGAATTCCCAAGCTAAGAAAGAAAGTTTGAGATGTCATTTGGGGCCATCATATAATGTGGGACATTATGGTGGTCTTTCAGAAACCATGTCTTAAATTTTTGGTATGGCTGTGGTCTCAAAGAGTGGCCTGAGGGGTGAGAAGAAAAAATGGTCAGAGGACTCAAAGGCAGTGTACTACAAGTACCAGGGATTCACAGAAATGATAAAAAGTCTCACAGCTCCCGCACCCATCACTAGCCAATGTTTTCTTGAAGAGGTGCTTTTCATACGTACCTTAGGAACCAAATGCCCAGTGCTTTGCACTGCCAGAGGCCCATGGCTCCAAGATACTTCAAAATCAATAGGGGCATCTTCAAAGCAAACTGAAAAGCCGGAAAGAGTGGATGCTCCAGGCAATGTGAGGGCCGTCCTCTATGAGAGGGAGTTTAAGGTAAATATTCCAGAGTTGAAATTCTACACTTTTTATATTATATGAATTGAAAAGGAAGCAAATCACAACATGAAGCACCTTGGAAACAGGACATATGTCGTAAGATTTACACTTCAGTATAGAATGATGCTGAGCATATGCTTGTTGAATAATTATGAGCGAGTTCTCGGTGCAGCTCTGCCTCCAGATATTTATAGTGAAAGCCGACTTTTCAGGCCATGACATTCCTACCAAGGGCTCCCACTATTACTGACGTTTACCAATGCTGTTTTCAAACACCACAGCGATTAGCTTTTGAAACCCATGAACAAGCCTTTTAGATACTTTAATATAAAATAGGTATACAAAATTAGACATACAATTATTGTACTGAAAATTTTCTCCGCTTCCATAATCTTAATGATTCAATGTCATCATATACATCAGGCAGGAAATCCTGGGTAAATGCTTTGGGATACTTCCGGCAAGTGCCTCATGAAAAGGCCTTCAGCTATCCTCCACCCGCTACAGAGCAGGGAAAACAGAAATGGCTGAAAAGAAATTCACAGCAGAGTTTCAGAATTAGTAGGCTTCACGTGTGCGTTCAGCCACCAGAGAAAGCTAACAAGAAGTACAACTCACCAAGCAGTAATGGCGCCTTTGTCATCGCATATGTAATGAGTAAGTCCTCAGCAAGGCCCAAGAGCCTGCCTAATCAGAATAAAAGGCAGTGGACACGGGAGAACTGCTTTTTTCTACTTCAATTCATAAGAAGTCTCAGGCTCTCTATTTCTTCTATGCAGAAATTAAAACTCTCTAAGCTTAAATACAAAGATTCTAAAAATATGTCTTGCCTGCATAAATTTTTCCTAAGGATTTTTCCTCAGAATTCATAAAGTACACGTATCTCTTCTGAAACATCTAATCTGGCACTCAGTTAATTTTGGAAGGAGTAGCTGAATACTAAAAATCCACACCCACATGAGCAATGAAACATGACGCCAACTACAAAGATTCTGGCAGGTGGCGATGCTGAGAGGTTGTAAGTCCCTCATCACTTGGAAGAACATCCCAGTGTTGGAAGCTTGCATGCAGTAGAAACTCTGCTTGTTCATTTATGTTATGAATACTGCTTGGGGGAAATCTCACAGAACACAGATTATAGTTTGAACAATTCCCACACAGTATACACATTTGGAAGTTTTTGTTATACTAGAATATAGCACTTAATCTAACGCAGTATGGTTTGTTGCCTACACACTGATCACTGGTCACTTGGGAGTCTCTGTGTTGGGGCTAAGAACACAAGTTTTAGACTAAATGACCTCTAAGGCAAGCTATCCCAGGGGCCCAGGCCTGTAAGTCCAGCACTCTGGGAGGCTGAGACAAAAGAACAACAAGTTCAAGCCCAGCCCGGACAACTTTGCAGTTTAGTGAGACTCTGTCTTAAAATTAAAACTAATAAAGGGCTAGACATGTAGCTCAGTGCAAAGGCTCTGGACTCAATCCCCAATCAATAAGACACACACACACACACACACACACACACACACACACACACACACACACTGGTTCTAACCTTTTAGCTGCTGGGCTGGAGGAATAACGTAGTAGTTAAGAGTGCCTGCCTAGCAACTGCAAGGCCCTGAGTTAAATTTCCTAGCACCACATAAGCAGGAGGATTGTCAGAAGTTCGAGACCAGCCTGGGCTACTTGGTGAGTTCAGGAACAGCCTAAACTATAGGCAAGAACTTGTCTCAAATAATAATAATAATAATAAACAAATAGGTAAGTAAATAAAACTTTAGCTGCATCTCAATTCCCTTAAGGGTTTGATAAAACACACAGAACAGGACACCAGATGCAAAAGAATTAACCCCAGAATCAACAAATGGGATTATATCAAAAAGTTTTAGCGTGGCAAAGGAAACTATTCAGAGAGTGAAGAGAGAACCAACAGAATGGGGAAAAAAATTTTTACCACATTTACCTCAGACAGGAAGCTAAAACTGGAATATAAGGAACTGAAAAAAAATAAAAACCTCAAAATCAAAGAACCAGTTTTAAAAATGGGCACCTGAGATGAATAGACAGTTCTCAGATGAAGAAATGCAAATGTCCAGCAAATACATTTAAAAAGTTCAACGTCCTTAGCCATTACAGGAATACAAATCAAAATACCATGAAAATATCATCTAGCCCCAGTGAAAATGGCATAAACCGAGAACTTGAACAGCAATAGATGCTGACAAGGTTACAGAGAAAAAGGAAAATCTTTATATCGCTGGTGAGATCGTAAACTGGTGCAACCACTGTGGAAAGTGGTGTGGAGATTCCTCAAAAAGTTGAAAATAAATATTCTATTCAACCCAGCAACACCTCTTTAGGTTATCTTTCCAAAAGATATTTCCAAATAACAGAGATACACGTACACTCACATTTGTAGCAGCACAACTGACAACAACTAGATTATGGAAGATGCTGGAATATCCATCGACAGGCCAATGGATACAAGAATGGTGGTATTTGTACACAATGAAATATCACTTTTCCATAAAAACAGATCCCAGGCATTTGTGGGCAAATGGTGGCAACTTGAGACCATCATGCTTAGTGAAATGAGTCAGAATCAGACGGTTAAATATGGTATAGTTTCTCTATTATGAGAAACCCAAAATAGAATAAAATGGATGAAATATTGGAATTCAGGGGGAGGAGTGAAGGACCTGTGGTGTCAAAAAGGGGGAGAGGAAGGAACTGTTATAACGTCGCTATATATATATATATATATACACAAAATTCTCAAGCTTAATGCAACCATTGTATATCATTCATATATACAACAAAAAGAGGGGGGTGGAACATAGCCCTTAAGTGCCTTAGTCTCAACCACTGGCAACATTCCTGCAACCTGGATTTCACAACTCTCAACCTGCACCACGTCACCAGAGGGGACACTCACATTCACACCCACGCATCTGCCCTGAGAGCCCTCACCAGCCCCAGCCCTTCTCCAAGCCCTGCACCACACTCACCAGTATTGCCTGGGTTCTGGATGCATTTAGGATCCTGACAGCTGCCTCCAGCTCTCCTGGGGGCTGCTTGGAGCACCAAGCACTGGGCTCCCGTCTTAGCTGGCTGCACAGGGCCAGGTGAGCAGCGCAGGAAGCAGTCGAGTCTTGCTCTGGGCTGCTGTTTAAAGCAGACGCTGACTCACGCCCTGGGCCTGGCTGTCCCTTGGCGCTATTAAGCGGGGAGATCTTGTAGGTGTCCACAAACATCCAGCTGTTTGTTGGCTTTATCTGCACATGCAGCGGCCAGCTGCTGCCAAATAAACTCAGAAGGAGACTTTCTCAGAACCCGAGGGCAATCCTCACCACCCCAGCTGAGATCACTGCTGCTCCTGGGGATAATGACTTGCTGCTGCTCGGTTCGCAATGCACAGCTCCATGGGACATTGCTCCCAGCCTGGTGACCGTGCTAATCAAGACCCAGGAAGAAAATAAACCGCAACCAAACTGGGAAGGGCTCTCCCAGGTGCCTCTGACGGACGAGGCAGGCGTGAGGACACTAGAAAAAGGTTGGAACCACTGCACTGGAGTTACAGATGTTCAGCTTCCAGTCACAGAAGCAATTGTCGGTAACTCTACATTCCAATGTCATGAAACTGACATTGAGCACGCTTCTTGCAGGCCTTCCCAAAGGGATTGATTGTGTCTTTATCACAGATGTTACACAAAAACCTACTCTCCTGGTTCCCCCAGCCACCCGGTTTGGTGCCTGCCTAGTCCTGTCTAGCGGAGACTTAGCTAATCATTGTCAATTACAAAGGTGAATAAAGTCGTTACAAAGGAGATGAAGGATTTACAACAGACCATAGAGATCAAGGCTGGCCACAGGGAAAGGCAAGGCTGGGTGGAAGAGGTCACACACTCTGTTCACGGCCATCGTAACAGCAATAGTCACACTTGCACGGCGGGAAGGCCAGAGGCTCACATGATTCTTTTTTCCTTTAGGATGAACTTCAGACTGGGTGAGCATGGAATTGATGATGTCCCTCTCTCGGAATAATATGGCCTGGGGCAATAAGTCCTATAGGACATTGTCACTGCTGTTCTCAGCTGCCAGGGGCCCAAGAAAAATCCCCCAAGGATCATCAGACCCCCCACCCCCACCCCCTTCCTGGCAGTAACTATATCTCAAGTCTTTTCAGGTAGGAAGAAAAGTTAAAGTTCACAGTGAACATGTTAAGAAGGTTGGTCCTTTGAGGGACTAAGCAACCAGCCTGTGCTGATGTAGCTTGAGCTACATCAGCTACGTCTGGGGGTGTTGGGCTGGGACATTGCTTGAGATCCTCCAGCTGTCTATAGTGGAACCTGAACTTTGGTCCAGTTGACTAACCATTCCACCCTGGCACACCTACCACCTCAATCTTTGCAAGTCCCAACTCCATCTTGGTCTAAGAGGGAGTTCACAAAGCCTGGTTGATCTTTTGATCCCTGTAACAGAGTCCCTCAAAGGGTTCCCATTAGACTCAATGCTAAAAGTGAAATAGCCACAGGGTTTAAATTGATGTTGTGGTTCACAGTTAACAAAAATGTAGATTGGATAAATTGTATCTATTACAACCAACCGAGATCTGTTAATTATATAAAGGACACTATCAAGGATATCTGAGCAGCTGGATGAAACCAGAAGTAATGTATGGAAAAACAGGCTAGCTTTAGACATGATGTTAGCTAAAAGGGGAAATTTGTGCTATGCTGAAAGGTGAATGTTATACATTCACTCTCAATAGCACGGCCCCTGACAAAATCATTATCAAGACCCTATAAGGATTAACTACACTGGCTAATGAATTAGCTGAAAATATGTGTATCAAAGATTCAACCAGCAGCTGGTTAGAAGGCTAGTTTAAAAAACAGAAGGAAATAGTAGCTTCTGCCTCCACTTTCCCCATGATAGTGGCTGGGGTGTAGGGGCCCTGGACTGTCTGCTGCATTGCTCCCTGTGTTCAGAAGCTAACCCAAAAAACTTGCAGGGGTGACTGTAAGTAAACAAACATCTATGCCATAATGACAGCATAACCTAATTCTGACAAACCAGTCCCACCACAACCCTGAGGAGGAGAGTTACTATCTGTTTAAGAGAAAAATTGAGAGCCAACTGACTTTTAAGAGCGATAAGTGAAAACGAGGCCAGATAGTTTTAAAAGGGGGGAAGGGGAATTATGAGTAATGGCTGGTGGCACGTTCTCGTGTGATGCTGTATGATGATGACCACGTGTCCCACTCTGTCCCCACTCCTCCGAGGACGTTCTTATTTTTGCCTACTTTACACCAGGTATGTTCCAAAGGACAACAGAGAAGGAGAAAAAGCAGTGTTGTGTCATTGCAACCAACTCGGCCCTGAACGACCCAACTTAAGCAACTCACCTTTCTGCCTTATTTTGAGTAGCAGACTCCCTTAGATTATATTGGGGAGATTTTGAGCTCTGCCAATTTAAAAAATGCAGAGACCCGAGAACCAGGGATAAAACCCCCTACCCACCATGTTTCAGCACGCTGCTTCCTAGAAAAGGGAGCAGGCATCCTCCACGCAAGGTGAGTATTCAAACCCCATTTTCTGACCTTCACGTCCTTCCTTTGTCTGCAAAGGTGAACTCCTTGATGCCGCTAACCACGCACAGGAAGGAGAAATCAGCAGTGGGATAGGTGGTGTGGGGGCAGTAGAATCACTAAAGGATCACTGGGAGGGTGACATGAGAAGATGATGTAGAAAGAGTCCCTGCTCCAGCTCTGTGAGAGCCCGGAACCAGGTCTTCTGAGAAGAAAGCCTCCCCCTCCAAGAACAATTAGAAAAACGAAGAGTCCTGGTAGAGAAAGGGGGGCAACCCCTGCCACCCCCCGTGGCCAAGAAAGTCTCAGATGTGCCAACTGAACCGAAACGTTCTCCAGTCCTCGAGGGGAGGGTGAGCATGACAATAACTGGGAAAGCTTCCCCAGTATGGGTAGAAGCCAGAAACTGCAAAGCCCAACCCGCCAGGGTATACCCAGCAAGGAAAATCCTGATTCTTCCCAGACAGGCCGAAGGCCTTTGGCTGTAGAGCTTATAAAAACACACAAAAATGTGTATCTTTTTAAGGTGCTGCCAAATAAGAGCAGCAATTCTATTTGACATGCTGTCGATCTCTTATGGGAAGCATAGCACTCCAATTACTACAACATAACTTAACTATAATGTGAATTTTGATAGTGAGATAACTTTAAATGATTTTCAGTTTGCAAGCAGCAAATCAGTATTTTTTGCTTGCAATATCTGCAGTAGGGATAATTATATTTGCCATACAACAATGTCTTAAGAACGAAATGAAATACTACAGTTGTTAAAGGTTTCTTTTATTCTGTAACTTGTGTTTGCTTTTTTTTTTTTTTTTTTTGGCTGTGTGATTTAGGGAAAGTTAATTTTTTTCTAAGTCTCCGTTTCCCCATTTGCTAATTATGGAAAAATATGTTCTAGGTCATTTTGAACAACAGCTGAATCCCGTCTGTCTGATAGTACTGTCCTAGCACACGGTAAGTGCCCGATAATCACTACTAATCACCACTTTCTTCCATTTTGCTCTCCTGGTATCTTGTCTTAAAAGTCACTAAGCACAGAATTTTTTCCTACTTGGTGGAGTGGCACATTTCATCAAAGGTATAAAATGCAATAATTAATTATTTCGTACCAAACAAAAGATAAGGTCTTTTTAGCAAAGTATTCTTTATGTGAGAGAGCGCATGAATATTTTAGACGGCAAAATTCTGGGCTGAAACTGTGCTCACCTTTGCCGAGAGCATGCAGGGCAAGAGGTTACTTAGAGAGGAACTGCAAGGGTTGAGACTGTGGCTCTGTAAGAAGGAAAAGGTGGCATACCCAGACCCAGCAGAGTCGCAGAGACCCCCGCAGACAAAGACGCACCACTACAGGTGCCGACTCGTCCTCTGTAGTGCGCACGCTGGAGAGCAAGCCCGTTGCTCACTGGAACCTGAAGGCCACGATCTTCAGCTGCTGTGGACAGAAAAAGGAGAGGAGGAAGCAGAGTTTCGTCACCCGTGTACCCCACATTCGCCAGCATGGAGGAACAGAGGAGAAATGGGAGAAAACCAATATGCAGTACACAAAGCAGCTTAGCATTTCAAGTTTCTGCTTCTAATCCAATGTGGGCAAGCACAGCCTTTACCCCAAGAGTTTCATAGCCCACCAGCCCCGTTTGAAGGCCACTAGGATAAAAAATAAAATAAAAATGAACAGGGAATGGAACAGGGCTACATGGTGAGTTCAGGACCAGCCTGGATTATGTAGAGCAACATCTGACCACGCACACACACACACACACACACACACACACACACACACACACACACACACAAAGATACGAGCAGGGGCTGGAACAAGCTAGGTTTTGCAAGTTACGAGGAGACTGGATCTTATTAGAACTGTGTTAAAAAAAATTTAATAGTTTGCTGAAATGATTGTGAGCAAGAGAATGACCTGATGGGCAATTTTTTAACGCTTTCTTGGACTACTTAGGATTCGTCACTGGCACTGTGTTCTAGCACTCAGGGCCGGCCTGCACGAGAATTATGTGTATTGAGTCAGTTATACAGCAGTGACTTGGTCTGATCCTGCCTCCCTCTGTCCTTTCTATCACCTGCTCTGTGGCAAGGAGCAGCCATCGGTGCACACCGGTCACCACAGATCCATGCTAGGTTCCACACACTCCTCCATCCCTCGAGGAGGGCCTCCTGGGCACCGGGGCCATCCATCCTTGGGCTCTTCAGAATCCTTGGGCTTCCTGGAGCTGTGCTGAGTTTCAGAGGTACTTGCAAGCTGGATTAGTCCTTGAGTTCATTTCCCTGAGAACTTGGACTTTTTTCTATTTTCAGCCAACATTGTGAATCTTTTTTTTTATTCATTTATTTCTTAACTGCACCTGAAACTTTGGTGTTTTTCCCTATACAAAAACAACCCAAACAAAAAGCTAGTAGAGCCAATTTCAGATTTGGTCATGATTCCAGTCATTTTTGATTATAAAATTAATATAACCTCAATTTTAGAAGTTTTCTTAGCTTGTTGGAATCAAAGGTAATATGTTCCATTTCCATAAGATGAAAAATGTGAGTTTGAATATTTATTCTCAATGGCCAAGTGATGACTCATATCTGGGATGGTTGTGTAGTCAAGGGCCAAAAGGAGGTGGTAATACGGTGCCAAGGTACAATATTAAGGAGGCCTGCAGCGCAGAGCCTGCCTTCTGGGCTAGCCTGGGCAGGCTTTGTCCCTGTACCTCAGTCTGTCGTTTGCTGCTGCCTCCTTCCCACTCCTCCCAACGCCTCTGCACAAAGGCTGAGTGCTCGGTCCTTGATCCTCTTCCCTTCCCTCCTGACATTTATTCACTTTGGAATTTCAAGTCTCATATCTTTAAGTCACCATCTATATTGTTTGATTGATCCAAAATGTGGATCTCTAACCCAGACTTTTCCATTAAACTTCAGACTCCTATATTGAGCTGTTTACTCACTAAGTCCAGCTGCATAGCCCGCAGGTGTCTCAAATCATCACTTCCAAAACTGAACTCTTGGTCTTCAACAATCCCTAGCCCATTCACCACATCTGCTGCACATCGGTTGACAGCGTGTCCATCCTTCGTCTGATTATGTTAACACGCCTCGGGGCTGTCCTTGACTGTTCTCTTTCTTTCATCTTCCAAGTCCAACCTATCAGTAAATGCCCTTTGCTCCGCCTTCAAAATACACCCCGAATCTGAGGGCTCAGACCCCTCCGTTGCCACCACCCTTGCCCAAGCCACTGCTTCCTCTTGTCTCCTGACTCATCTTGCTACTCCTACCCTTGCAAATCTACATCCTGCTCACAACACAGCAGCACAGCAACACTTGCAAAATGTGAGTCAAATCATTTCTCTGCTCTGTCAAAACCCTGCAATGAATCACTTCCCTCAGAGTAAAATCTAAGTTACTTCTTAAGTGATGATAGGTTTAAAACATATCTGTGAATTTTTAGACATGTCTCCCACCATAACCTTCCTCACCTTGGAGAGAGACAGCCTCCGTGACTCACCTTGAATGGTTAGAACAGGTTAGAAATGACGTGCATGACTCCTAAGGTGAGCTCAAAGAAGTGATAAGGTACATGCAAGGAGGCCATAGGGATGACACCAAACCCATCCCTCATGTCACATGGGTGCTGAGTGAAGTACAGAACTATCCCAGTGAGCCCTACCCAAATCATAGGTTCATGAACAAGGCAGATGTTTCCACTGACCTGAGATACTACATGTAGGCTAATTAGTTACACTACAACAACATACTTAAACATAATTCCCAAAAGAGTCCTATTCAGTCTGACCTTCCCCCATCCTCTCTAATCTAGTTTCTCTACCTGTCTCTTGGTCATGTCACTTCACGTGTACTGCCAGTGTCACTGACGCTCCTTAGCAAGCTTGTCTCCACCTAAGGCCTTTGCACCTGCTGCCCTTTCCCACCAATATCTACAGAGCCATCTCCCTGGCTTCCTTCGAATTTCTAGTCAAATATCACTTGGTCATTTGCATGCCCTGGCCAACACTTTAACCTGGTAGCTTGCCCAAGCCTTCATCCTGGCACAGCAGTTACCGTATTTTCCTTTTTATTATATGGCACTTTCGCCTATTAATGTGCCAGATAACTTGCCACTACTGTTTCTAGTGTCTCCCTTCCTCTTACTTCACAGGGATGGAAAATCTCTTTCCTTATTCTCCATGGGTATATCTCAAGCCACTGGAAGAGTTCTTAGCACATATATGTGGTCAATGTTTTTTATAAAAGATACACACACACACACACACACACACACACACACACACACACATTTCTACAGCTATCTTGTGAATTTCTCTCTAGTCGCCTGTCCAGTTCCAAGAATCTAAGCCAAACTATTTCCACAGAACCTTATAAAATAAGAACAGACATTCTGGCATCAATTTTTAGATTTTCTTGAGGACAGTGATTAAGAAATCAAGACCTGGAACCAAACTAGAAGGTTATCAACAGAGGGAATTGTGATACAATACAATCACTGTGTTCTGATGAATGAAAAAACATGCTCTGAAAGTATGTCTGCTTCAATGCATGGTAAAGAGTCTCCAGCCACTTCCAAAGGACGAGGCTACCTTGGGCCCACATCGAGCATGTTTTGTTTTCCTGACTCAAACATCAGAGGAAGATGACATCAACTCATTAGTCCTGGATCTGCGTTTTGGCGAAGTTTCTGGATTACCATGATGCGTGTGCTTTACATGTATTTTAATGCATACCTAGAAAGTAAATACTATGAATGTGCAATTCGGGTAGAAAAATAGAACATTATCACTGCGCATGTTCTCCTTCCAGATTCTAGGCATTGCGCTCCACAGAAGAACTACAGGCCGTAGTGCCCAGGGCCGAGTTCCTGATACAGAGATCAGAATTAAGACGCTGGGGGCTGCCTGCAGACCCCACATGTGGCTAGGAGGGCAAGGACAGAGAGGAGACAGCAGGAGAAGCTGAGCTGGGCTGCAGGTCCAGCGAAGGCCTCAACCAACTCCAAGCCAGTGCGGGGGCAGGAGGTCCTGTGCAGGTGTCGTAGCCCACAGGACCGGCCGCTGTGACCTCAGTATGGATCAGCTGTTGGATACATCTGTCCCTGGAAGGATGTGCGCCTTTCTTCGTGCAGGGAACCCCCTAGTGAGAGTTGACCTCTGCCAGTGACCTTGCAGGAGCACTCACAGCAGGGGGAGGAAGAAGCCATCCTTCCTGAAGGGGGGCAGGGAGGCGTCCGCGTCACAGCCTCTACCACATCACCATCCCGACACCCTCAGCAGCTATAACTTTGCTGTAACCTTTCCAATTTTATCACATAAGAGATGGCAATACAATTTTGCCTGTTTTGAAGCTAAGATAAGTGAAATCCTTTAGCATATATATTTCTATGTCTTTAACTCAAAACTAAATTTTTTAAATTAAGCCATGTATCTAAAACTTAGTTTAGCTTTACTTATTCATCTTTATTATCGTACTCCATGTTTGTTTGGGGGGTTTTTGGTTTTGCCTTGTTTTGATTTTGCAGTACTGGAGATAGGAGATCCAACCCTGGGCCTTCACACCAGGCTACATTCCCCAGCCCTCTGTTTAATTTTGAGAGTTTCCTTAAGTCGCTAAGTTGTCCAGGCTAGACTTACAGGTGCAAACGCCTGACTCAGCTTCGCAGAGTGCTGGGATTACAGGCCTGTGCCACTAGGCCTCGCTTGTATGCTTTGTTTTTTATTTTTATTTTTATTTTTGAGACAGGGTCTTACTTTGCAGTCCAGGCTGATCCTGAACTCACTATGGAGCCCACGGTAACCTTGAACTCATGGTAATCCTGTCTCAGCCTCCCAAGTGCTGGGATTACATGTGTGCTTCGTTTTAATGCACCATGATAGATTCATCGATGTCACTCTTCAGGAACATGTGGGTTGCTCACAAGCCGGGAACTTTTCTAAATGCTGCAGTGAACATTGTACAGAAATGCACACATGTCTCACTGATCACAGCCCTAAGCTTCCTGGATGTGTTCTTAGGTGTGAAAATGCCCCCTCAGGGTATTCAACTTTTCAATTTTATTGGAAAATAAAAAAATGCTTTCTAACTGTGGATCTCTGTGGGGACAGACTCCTCATCTCAGGGAAATGCAACAGCACAGGTCTCTTTCCCAGGGCTGCCTGTTGTCCATTACAGCCAGCTGCTGCACAACCACAACCACAATTGGCACAGCGCCACAACCTGTGCCTAACAGAGCAGGTTCTACCTGGAGCACTGCTGCTCTCATTGCTTTACTTCTCCAGATTTCACACACACACACACACACACACACACACACACACACACACACACATTCTGTTTTTGACTTAACCTCACCAAACTGATGGTTGACTGGGAGCATGTGAGCAAGTCTAGCCACAACTTGTGGCTTCTAGTCACCTCAAAACAATGTTTTCTTGAAACGCATTTATTTAGCTCTTTAACTCTTTAGGTCAGTAATTTGGGATTGAGTACAACTGGGTGGTTTCTTGTTGTCAGGGAGATTGAATAACTTCCTTTGTACATGGAATTTAGATAGAATATAAATGGGCAAAAAACACTTGTCTCATCTCCAATCTCCTGAGCCAGAAACGAGTGAGGCCCTGAAAACTGGAGTACTTGTAAGAAATTGCCAGAGAACTTAGGGAGGGAACCAGATGCTGAATCCAGGTGACCAGTCTTATTACAACCATAAAATCATAATTCCAACAGTGCAGCTACAACTGTATTAAAAATGGACTGCTGAGGTTAATTCAAAAACTGAAGGAACAATCTGGCACAAGAGATTACAAGATGGTGAAAATTAATCAAAGAAACAAACCCTGAGCAGTTCCCGGTGGGCATGCCTCCACCCAGCAGAGCTCAGGAAAACTCCTGTTTCTTCCTGCCCTTCCACCCATGAGGCACCTCTGGGCCCGAGCTCTGAACCCAGCAGTCCTTTACTTTCTGGCTTCCCAAGACACAGAGAAATCCACTACACATTCAAAAGTGCTAAGTAGTCAATTCAGATAATGATTAATACCTTTAAACTTTACAGAGTGAGCCCAATATCTGCCAATCAGTTCAAAATACATTTGAATTCTAATTTTAGATTGTAGTGATTCACTGCCTGACATTCAATTTCACTTGACCTTTCTGGGTCTTCTTTCCTTCATCAGAAAAATTAATACCCTCAAAGGAATAAAGGTGATAATGATAACAGATCCAAGAGAGAATTGTAAAACACGTGAGCTTTTTTCCACTTGGCTGAGGGGAGTGAGGGTGAGAGACAGATGCTTTGGTGTTTAAAATAAGTGCAGAACAAAAAGAAATGCAGAATGTAGGAAGTAAAGAGTTTTTCCAGAGAGAGAGATGCAGCATGAAAGCATGTGTCAATCAGGTCTAGGGGACACGTCTGACAATCCTTGAGAATTTTTGCCAAATACCTGACATAAATCAACTTACAAAGAAGAAAGATTTGTTTTGTCTCAAAGTTTTGAAGGTGTCAGTCCATGGCTAGTTAGCCTGTTGCTTCCATGGGCCTGTGGCAAGACAGCCATCACAGTAGGGGCTCCTACAGAGGATACTGCTTGCCTCGTGGCAGGTGGGAGGTAAAGAGAGCAATGGAAGGGCCAGGGTCCCAGTATCCCCTAAGGCACACCCCCGATGGCCTAACTTTCTTTCAGTAGATTTCATCGCTTAGAGGTTTCACCACCTCACAGTAGCACCGCAGGGTGGCTACCACCTTCACCACATGGGCATTCAAAGGAACTTCCAGATCCAAACTGTAGAGCTGGCAGTGATGTGAATGAGAACTAAAAAGGGATTCTTCAAGCTCCATGCTGGGCAAGGGCTTCCCAGGCAAAAAAGCCTCCAGTCTAATGGGGAGACTAATGGAAACAACGTGAATGGGGGGCGGGGGGGGGGGCGGGCAGGGGGGGCAAAACCAGAAATGTGCACAAGGCAGCCTTGGGAGAGGGCGCTCCAGGACGTTTTACAGAAGCAATCAAGCAGAGCTGGGGTTTGGCACAGGTAAGAAACCTGGCATACAGGAGGTACCTATTAAACATGTTGAAAATCAGTGACATAGTTTTTCCACAGAAGTATCAACAGCTCAGATGAATGGAGTAGTATTTCCCAGAAGCCACAGTGATTAATATAGTACTGCTCAAGTGAGAAGTTGTAGGGACAGAACATCTGCCACCATCAGTGAGGCCAGAGATGGATGTGAAGACCAAATCCCTGAGGACTTGCGTGCAGCACAAGTGTTTGTGAGTATGTATGTCCTGTTGGATTTGGAAGGCTAGAGAGATATGACAACAAAGCAAAAGAAGCACTCTGACAAGCAGATGTGCCACCCAGCTCCACCCTCAAGAATGGCCCCATGGCTCCAGCTGCTAGATGTGCTGCTGGCAAGGAGCCGTCAGCGGGACCTTTTGGGGTCAGCCACGGCTGCAGAGCTGCCATACTCCTAGGCATTCTCTTCCCACACATATCTCAGACCTGATGGATGCAGGGGACACTGGTCCAGCCGCTTTAGCCTGCCCAGGAAACTCCAAGAAGCTCTTTAGTTCCAGAGCTCCTTATGGGGTCAGCCTGGACTATCTAGCATCTTTTCAGGCCAGTACCCCACATTAGAAGGAGTGAGGCTGCCAGTAAGGTTAAAAGGTTAAGCCCATCCTCCCCTCACTTACCTCCCCTCCCGACCCCTCTCTGCAGGGCCCTGCACCCACAGGGTTCAACCTTCACAATGCTCCAGTGGCTGATAATAGTTTTTAATGAATAGGATTTAGTAAAAGGAGCCCTGGTTTCAGGATCAAAAGGGCTTCAAAGCCAGTTTCTGTTCTGTATCTGGGTCAAGCCATGTCACTTCCCTGACATAGTTTCATCATTCTCAAAATGAGGACAGCACTGAATCTGAGTTGGTGGGGGGATGGGGAAATACATAGGTCGTATTGTCACAGTCTGGATCTGGAGTGTCCCCCCAAAGTCTCATGTACCTATGGATACTGTGTAGTGTTGGGAGGTGGGACCTGGCTGGAAGGGACAGTTGCTTGGGGCCTGACCTGGAGGGGTGTTATGCTGGTCCGCCCGCCCCCCTCCTCCCAGACTTGGCTCTGTTCTGTCATGCTGCCCTGAGAACCTCTGTCTCAGGAGCAACAGCTCCAGCTCTGCCTCTAGCTGCGGCCCCACTGTATGATTCCGCCATTTCCCAGCTTCCGGCCCATGAATGGGCTGAGGCTTAGAGTAAGCTAATGAGCTACAATAAAACTTTCCTCCCCTAAAGTTGTGGATGTGGTGTGTTGAGCCATAATGATGAAAAAGTAACTAAGACACATACATATGCTTTATAAGCTGTGTATACAGGAGTGGGGATGTAGACTATCCAATATAATAGATAGTTCCTTCTGTTCCTTGGCTAGATTGTCTCCACCTCAGGATTTAGGAAGCAGAGCTTTTCCTGTGAGTCTAAGGAATTGCATGGAAGGGTAATACTGTCACCTAGGAAGCACAGGGAGAACTGCAGTTGAACCTCATTAATGTTCCAGAGCATGCAAGCACATTTGAATATCTCTTCCCAGTGGTTAGTACTGAATCTTTGTCTTGGTATTCCCAACTCCTGGACATGGAGAGAGAAGGCCGGGAGTCAGAAGCAGAAAACCATCACAAGTCTAATCCAATAGCATCACCTGAATAGACAAGCTTGGCCCCCTCATGCCCAGGCATCTGAGACTATGCCTAGACAAAGAAAAAATGGATACACACACCAGCACAGTGAGCAACTCTACCAAGCAGGAGAGAAATGTGCCTGATCTGTCTCATCGTGACAATGCTGTACCCAGAATCAGTGATATACAGTATGTTAAGAAGTAAAAAAGCAAAAGAATATATTCAGGCACCAAAAAAAAAAAAAAAACCTGGATTCTACCAAAATGGTTACCTTTCGGACAGAAGATAATAGATGACCTTTTGCATGCATGTCTGTGTTGCAGAATTGCTGTCAGAAGCACAAAGTTAGCCATCCTTTCGTGACCAGATAAAAATAATTGTCATAAAACTGTTAATGTTTCTTTGAACATCTTGTGTAAAGTTGGTTCCCTTCTCACTTGCAGAGCCATTAGACCATGCAGAGGAACAAAAAAGATTCCAGAAATCAGTTACTGGGCCAGGAACTTGCCAGAGAACACACTCCACTCTATCCCTGGCAACCACGCTCCTCGTCTGCTGTGAATGTGTGTGTCTCCCCGGAATTCATCAGTGGGAACCAAATCCCCAATCTGACTATATTTGGATACAGGGTTTGTAGGAGGTAATAAAGGTTAAACGAGGTCAAAAGAGCCGGGCCCTAATCCAGTAGAGTTGGATTATGAGAGATATCAGAAGGTTTGCCTCTTTCTTACTCTGCCTTTCCCTCTCCTGTCCCTCTGCCTTTTTTTTTTTTTTTTTTTTTTTTTGCTTCTGCTCTCCATGCACATGTACCAAAGAGATGCTCTGTATACAGGGCCACAGCCCAAGACTCAAGGGTGCAAGTTTCGATCCAGATAGCCTCTATGAGTCCTGCTCATAAACCACCCCCATGGGTCACTTCCAATCATCTCTGAAGAGATAAATCCAGGGCCTGGAGGAATGGCTCAGCAGTTAAAGGGCTTGCCTAGCAAGCGCTAAGTCAAGCGCTAAGTACCCTAGTTCTATTCCCCAGCACCACATAAGCCGGGCATAATGGTGCACACTTGTAATCCCAGCACTCAGTAGGCTGAGACAGGAGGATTGACATGAGTCCAAGGCCAGCCTGGGCTCCATAGTGAGTTCAGGACCAGCCTGGGTTGGACCCTGTCTCAAAAGAGAGAGAGAGAGAGAGAGAGAAATCCAGGAACTTCCAGGCAAGATGGCAACCAAGCAACACAGCTGCACAACATCTCCTCGTAGACCCACTTTAAAAATTAAAATTATAATCATAAGTGGCCCGTTCATTGTAGCTAGAAGGGGAGGAGGACCCTAACAACTGAAATGAAGCCAGGGGAAGACCAGAAACCTCAAAGAATCATTTGAAGTGGGGGGGAAAATGGCAGCCCAGGAAGCCTCTCTGGGACAACTGCAAATGGCTGTGAGCCGCCAGCATTCTCACACAGAGGAAACCCCACTCAGAACCCGGAAACTCGGGCTGAGGTAAACACACATCCAGTAGAGGTGGAAATTGACGGCAGCTGGTAGGCCCAGACTCTAGGAAGGAGCTAGCAGGAAGTATGAACTGCAAACACACCGAGAACTTCTCCAAGAGGCCCAGTGGAGCCTAGACCAGCTTCCGAGAAGCAGCACTGGGCAGCCAAAACAGGCAGGGGCCATGTTATTAAAAAAAAAAAAAAAAAAAAAAAAAGTCAGGGCCTGAAGTGTTTAGAGTAGAAGAAGGCTCAGATGGGCACACCAGGGTTTACAGGGGCACGCTTAAACAGTGCCTAGAAAGAAACTGGCAAAAGAGACAGTTGAGGAGAGGAGAGAAAGACTGCCACCTCCTGAATGACTCCAGTGTGGTGGAGCATCTCCAACGGTGCAGAGCCCTGCCTTTGGGGGACAGAAGCCAGGACTGGCGGGACAGTTTTGTTGACGATTTGGGGTGAACAAGACGCCTCAGAGGCCATCAGACTGTCAAGTCCTCCCTCACTGCCTACTCCTAGCACAGAAATCAGAGGATGTTTGGCTTTGCCTGCACACGTTCTCATACCCGTTCGCAGAAAACTCTGGCTAGGCCTTTACAGTGAAGTCCTGCAACAACAGAAACACAGGAATACAGGCAACAGGACAAATGCAGGAACTCCTGAGTCCCCAGAAACTAATGGCATGAGCCCTGAAATAGTGGAGCTCATAGGGAAGAAAGTCAAAAGGCAAATAAGCAAGTTCAAGCAAGATATTTTTATTTTTTATTTATTTATCTTGTTTTTATTTCCATATTGCCTCCCTTTCCCTTTTCCACCCTCTTGTCCCTTGTACCCCCACTTTCACTTTCCACAATGTTCATCTTCTTACTTCTGTATCTTTTGCAGTTTTTATGGTTTGGTTTTCTCATATTAGAGAAGCCATATGATACTTAACTTTCTGTGTCTGATTCATTTCAATGAGCATAATGGTCTCGAGGTGCATCCATTTACCTACAAATGATCCAAATTTGTTATTCTTAATAGCAGAATAACACTCCATTTTGCATATATACCACATCTTCGTTATCAAGTCGTTAGACATATTGGCTTCTTCCAAGATTTGACTATGACAAATTGTGCTGCTGTAAGCACAGGTGTGCATGTATTGCTACAGTAGGGTGATGTCAATTCTTTTGGGAAGATACCCAGAAGAGGCATAGCTGGGTCAGATGGGGTGTCAATGTTCAGTTTTCTAAGGAATCTCCACACTGCTTTCCATAAAAGTTGTACCAGTTTTTAGTCCCAGCAGCAATATTGGAAGATTCCTTTTTTCCTCACAGCCTCACCAGCATTTATTGTTTTGTTTTGTTTTGTTTTGTTTTGTTTTGTTTTGTTTGAGTTCTTAATAGCAGCCATTCTTACTGGTGCTGATGGAGCCTCAGTGTTGTTCGATTTGCATTTCTCTGATGGCTAAAAATGGTGAACATTTTTTCATGTATTTATTGGTCATTTGGATGTCTGGGAACTGTTTATTAATTTCAGATCTTTATTTTTTTGACTGGGTCCTTTATTTTAGAGGGTCTACTTTTTTCAGTTCTTTGTATATTCTAGATAATAGTCCTCTGTCTGAGGAGTAGCGGCAAATATTTTTCCCCATTCTGTGGGCGCCTTCTTCACTCTGTTGATTGTTTCATGTGCTGTGCAGAAGCTTTTGAATTTCATATCGTTTCATTTGTCAATTCTTGGTGTTATTTCTTGTGCTTTGGTGTTTTATTGAGAAAGTCCTTGCCTACACCCATGTCTTCCAGGGTTTTGCCTACTTTTTCTTCCAACAAGCTCAGTGTTTCCACTTAATGTCGAAGTCTTTGATTTGATTTCGGTGCATGGTAAGAATTGTGGGTCTAGTCAGTCTTCCGCATGTGGTTGGCCAGTTTTCCCAGCACCATTTGTTAAAGAGGCGATCTTTACTACAGTGTATATTTTGTCAAAGATCAGACGGCTGAAAGTACGTGGGGATGTTTGGGCATCCTCAATTCTATTCCATTGATCCACCTGTCTGTTCTTGTGCCATGTCATTTTTAATCACTGTTGCTGTGTAACATAATTTGAAATCTGCTATTGTGGTGACTCCTGCTCTTGTTTTGTTACTTAGGATTATTTTGGCTATTTTTGGCCTCTTGTGGTTCCATATAGATTTTAGGTCATTTTTCCTAGTTCTGTAAAAAATTCTGCTGTTATCTTGGTTGGAATTGCATTGAATTCGTATATCAGTTTAGGTAGTATGGGCATTTTGATACTGTTGGCTCTGCCTATCCAGGAACAGGGGATATCTTTCCATTTTCTAAAATTCTTTTGGATTTCTTTTTTCAGAAGGACCTCTTCACTTGCTTTGATTGCTCCAGCTAAGGTTTAGAGCACTACAAACAAGATATTCTTAAAGAAGTGCAAGCAATGACTAGCTAAACAAATAGAGAAGAACTTCTGAAAAGGTTGGGGAGAAAGACGGTCATTGATTCTCCCAAACCTCATGTCTCTAATATGTTATAGAGTTTGGAATTCCTGTATATATATATATATATATATATATATATATATATATATATATGTATAAATTCTAATAATAGTTAATGGAAAATGCCATGAAAAGGTTTTTGGACATGATAGATATGTTTATTAACTTGGTCGTGGTGGTGATTTTTGAATGTATGTGTATGTCTAAACTCATCAAAAAGTATACATTAAATATGGGTAAACAAAGAAAAAATGACCCGACCCGCGGGCCTTAGTTATTTGGGGGGCCGCGAGGGGAGCCGAAACCTGCGAATGAAGAACGGGCGAGAAAGAGGCGGGACTCAAGGAAGCAGTTGCTTGTCAAGAGTCGTTTACTGAGTGCAGTGCGTTGAATTTAAAGGCAGCTTTAGGTAGGGGAGGGGTCTAAAAGGAGCACAGTGAAAAAGCACAAAATCTTCTTGGGCCTTTGCCCAGGGACAAAAGAGGGTGGGGGATTTCTGCATTGTTTTACACTCCCGCATTCTCAGGGTCAAGCCGTATCTAGTGGTTTAGTTAAGAAGTTTTTCTTCGGGCCTCAGCTGGGTGGGGGAAGGTTGGCTAACGGCTGTTCTCGGTTCCCAACAAAAAAATAACAAAATACAATTCATATAGAATGAGCTATTTGGATCTATAGAGAGCTAAACGCAATGAGTTTGACATAGAAACACATATAAATGATGTTTCATGACCATCAAATATGATTTTGGAAGAGACACCTAAAAATCAAGATTCTTCCAACTGATTTGCTTGTTGGTTTGTTTTCACCATAGGCCATACCTGAATTTTTTTCTAGTTTCTTGTTTTGCTGGCATTTCTGGCTCATTTCCTTCAGTGTTACATTTGTTTTCATAATTTTCAAGGGCATCTTGTTGAGTTATAGATGACATCATGCCTGTTCTCTTCTCTTAAAGAAAAAAGTCTGTTGCTTCAAGTGCTTCCAAATCACAAGCAAGGCCAGGCATGCCGACCTGGTGGCCAGACCACTTGTGTGCAAACAATTCTTGTCACACTGCACAGCGAGCCACAAGAACCAAGAGGGCCCCTCCTGGGTGATAGTGCTGTGCTCAATAAACTCAGTTTGGCTTCTCCTGAGGACTTGGTGTATGGGAAGGTGTGGTGTATAAGATGCAGATGGAGGTCAGAGACCAAGAAGGAATGGTGGGATGGCCAATGTCTTGTAGATGGCTGACAGTGGTTCTAGATCTAGGATCTGGGACTCAACTCTTGGTTCAGTGGTCTACTCAGCACACTGAGGTATTAGTAAGACAGGAAGTCCAAGCCTCCCATCCATGGGAGCCTTGAAGGGCAGGTAAATGAGCAGAGCACAGGAGATCAGGGGTAAGATGACAGTACAGGCCGCTGAGGAACATCTGCAGACACTTGCCTCATCAAAAAGGGTCAGGCACAAATCTGTTCTGCTGTCTGTGGACACACAGGAATGCAGTGTTTGGCTTTTGAGATAATTTTGACTTCCTAAGAAAAACTGAAGGTCCAGATTTAATTCCCAGGCCAAAAAATCTTGTACATGCTAAGCAAACACACATCTGCAGAGAAGATCTGGCTGGTGGCCACCAGTTAATTCATTCTGCTCTAAAGGCATGATGGTTCTGACCAGAAGAGCTGTTTGCCTTACCATAGCAGAGGATGCACCGGGCCAAGTCCTGGTGCCGCTCTGTCTCCCACATAGACAAGTGAAATCTGTTGGTTCCATTGACCTAGTCCAAACACCTGCACACTAGTTGCATTAAGTTTTAGCTCACGTTCATAATTTTATTTCCAATTCAGCGAAACACCAATATAACATTTTTTAAAGTGTGTCATTACAGTAATTTATACATATAATTTGGTATTACATATACAGCTATTTGTGTTTGTCATTTTATATCTTAGTTTTAACCTGGGGGTTGCACCACCATTAGCATAGTGTGATTTACATGAGCTGTGAGTCTTCAGACTTCCTATATATACAAAGCTCAGCCAGTTCATGCACCTCTCAGCACAGGGTAAAGACTTGAAGGGTTAGGTGGGACTGTAAATTGGCACAACCAACATGGAAACAGTATGGAGATTTCTCAAAAAACTGAAAATCAATATTAGATTTGATCCAGCCATGTCTCTTCTGGGTATTTCCCCAAAAGAGTTAAAGTCATCACACAACAGCGATGCATGAATACTCATGTTTATAGCAGCACAATTTATAAGAGCTGAGTCTTGGAAGAAGCCAATATGGCTGATCACAGAGGAATGGATAAAGAAGATGTGATACATATACACAATGGAGTTCTATTCTGCCATGAAGAATGATAAATTTGAGTCATTTGTAGGAAAATGGATGCACCTTGAGATCATTATGCTCAGCAAAATGAATTAGTCCAAGGGGCTGGACGAATGGCTCGGTGGTTAAAGTGCTTGCCTAGCAAGCACAAAGTCAAATGTTAAGTACCCAAGTTCAATTCCCCAGCACCACATAAGCCGGGGGTGGTGGTGCATGCCTATAATTCCAGAACTCAGGAAGCTGAGGCAGAAGGATTGCTGTGAGTCCAAGACCAGCCTGGGCTCCATAACAAGTTCAGGACCAGCCTGAGCTACAGAATGAGACCCTATCTCAATAAATAAATAAATAAATAAATAAATAAGAATCAGTCCCAGAAAGTTAAATATCATATGGTTTCTCTAATATCAGAAAACCAAACTATAAAATATGTAAGAGATATGGAAGAAAGTGAAAGTAAGAAGATTGTGGAGAGGAAAAGGGAACACAGAGGGAGTGAGAGGGTGGGGATGGGAAAGGGATAAGATATGTAAATAAAAAAGAAATTTAAAAAACAAATTTTAAAAAGGAAAAAGAGGGTTTAATCACATATAAATTCCAGACATCTTTGTTAACTGGTCATGCAGGACGCAGTGTAGTAGGATCTGTTAAGATGAACCTAGTCAGACCCCATCACAATAGAAAGAGAGAGATTGTCAGGAAGGCCCCTCAAGAGTATTCCTGGTGCTCAGAGCTGGCACGTATGACAGCCACGAGATAAGAGAGAGGACGCAGAGGAAGGGAAAGCTGTAGAGATGGAAAATCTGTGTGCGTCTTTTACTTAGCATTTCTAATTATAATCAGTTTAATAACCAATAACAAGACTTAAAAGCAAAATATGAATAACAACAATAAATCCAACAAGGTCCATCAGACATCTACCTAGGTGATCAACAAACCTCCTTTCCTGTCTATAGCCACAGTGTTAATATATTTCCCAGACTTCCTTGCAGCTAATTGGCACATGAGGCTGGGGTCCAGCCCACAGAATGTAGATGGAAGAGATACGCACTGTCCATGTTCCCTCCATCCTCGCCTGCCAGCCAGGTTTACCAGATCCAAAAGAGGTTTTGAGCCCCTAGGGTATGATGTAAGGTACTGATAGAAAGAGCCAGAGTCCTGAAAGGCCACATACAGTGTCCCCTCCCCACCCACACCCACACGCATGCACAAGGGCCACACCCATTTGTGCAGATGGCAGGAAACCTCGTCAGTGGTGTTGAGACTCGGGGAGGGATGACTTCACTGTTCATCTGCCCTGACTAACACCAAGCACGGGCAGGCCTTTCACTTCCCGATGAAACTAGAAATGCCCTCAGGTGCTCTCTTTCAGGACTTGAGGTGTTGTTTGCAAAGAGGTGGATGTCTAAACCTAGACAGATCTGTTTTCTATCCACTTTGTCAAAGCATGTAGGATAGAGCCCAGAGAGGTTCGGCTTTTCTTTAATCCTGTGGCCAGGAGCAAGCAGCCTGGACACCCTCCTCTCAGCATCAAGCTGCTAAAGACACAAACATGTCATGATGGTCTTCGTGGAGAGCAACAGTCAAGGTTACTTTGGAAAAGTACTTTCTGACCCATATACTCAGTGTATGGGGTCTCATTTTATCCCAAACATTGACCTTCAGGGTGAGCTTACTTGAAAGAGATGTCTTAGTGGGGAAAGAAATGTGAAGGGTTGAATATTTATAGTAGTGTAACCAAGAAGAAGAAGAAAAAAAACATTGCTCATATCCTGAGAAAAAAGAAAAAATTCGTTTCTTGTTTCTCAAAGGGTAAAGGCAGCTTTTTCCTGACTTAGAAATTGAAATCTGGGACTGCAGTGCTCCACAGCAGAGCACTTGCCTAGCATGTGGGAGACCCTCGTTTCGATCCCTAGTACTGAAAGAAAAAAGAAAAAGAAACTAAATCAATCAAGGCTGATTAAACAACTACTGCATAAAAGTCTTAACAAGCCCTGCTGAGATAAAAAAGATCACATGACCACACCTTCCTCTGAACCCTAAGTACAGAGAGATAAATGACTTTCAAGAAAAAAAAGTGTTCAAATCACATGTGTTAGACAAGAAGAGGAGACGTCACTTGAGGAAAGGGACAGAAGGGATTTGATGGAGATAATAATGATAACTGGTACTTTTGAGAGAATGAGTAGGAGACATAACTGGCGAAGACACAGGAAAAAGTAGTTTGGTGTAAAGGAATAGCATGTGCCATGGCCCTGTGGCGACACAGTTATCCCTGGAATTCTGTTTGCCCCACTTGCCACACATGAGCCCTCAATATGCAGCCGAGGAGCATATCTGAAACCTGAAACTTCCTGACACGTGAAGGATGCCAGCACAAAGAGTGCAGAGAGGCTGACACTCCGTATCAGATGTACTCCACATGAGCACCAGATCTGAGTGGGAACTAGACCTACATGACCCCACTGGTCACCAAGGACTAAACGGTGTAGAAAGGAATATGCTAGATGGCCACCTTGACAGGAAATCGCAGGAGGCGACTGGGAAGACCCCTAACACGAGGATCCATGGCTATGCACCAAGAGAAATGAGGAGGCTGGAGTGACACCAAGAACGTCATATTTCCCCCAGAGTCACGAGGAAGTGCTAAGTCAGTGTGTGTTATTTAAAAATTATAGGAAATGTCAGTGAAATATATATATATATATATATATATATATATATATATATATATATATGAGATGTGATCAAAATGCACAATAAATATTTTAAATTTTTTTAATTTTAAAATTCAATACAATAGAAGACATATTGCAAAGCACTCTCCCTTACTTCAAACACACTCATTCCACCATTCTTGCTGAAGCAGCTCTGAAAGTCCTTTCCATAATTGTCTTTGCAAGGTGTGATCAAAAGTACAGTGAATGCAAGTACTGAGTGCCGTCCGTCGGAAAGACAAGCTCACACAAAAGCTACAGCTTTTCCTCATCCTCCGTATTCATCAGATCTGGCACCACGAAAATTCTGGCTCTTCCCCAAAGCCCGAATGACCGTGAAAGGTCATTTAGGATACTAAGTCATCCACAACAGTAAAATGAAAGACATCTACAAAAGGAGGACTTCAGAATCGCCTCTGAGAGTGGCAAGAAGGAAAGGCTAACCAGATTCAAAGTATTCCGAACTATTTTAGGGCAATTAACAGCAAATTATCTTTTACTGTGATGACTTTCTAATTTAAATATTAACTGTACTTTTATTATGTCATACAGTACAAAATTTGAATGAGCTTTCAAAGTGGCATGAAAGACTTTAAGCAAACCCGAACAATCTCCCCATTTCTGCTCAAATGAATACTCCTCTGTCTCAGAAATGGTTTGTGATTGTATCTGGTGTCAAAAACTTGGTATCCCAGTCCCTGACATGCAACAGCTGGCTACGGGCCAATGAGAAATCTCTGGCTTGAGTTTCCTCAGTGACAGTTTCAGGGTAAGAGTCTACTTCCTGCCCTAACACAGCCTGGCCCTAGGGTAGGTAGCAGTTAGGCACGAGCTAGGGGCAGCTGGTGCAGAAAAAGGATCAAAGACCTTCCACGGCATTTCTCAGAAGCAGGTTTTTAGCATTTCTCTAGAAACAGACCACCCCAGCTGACCAAGTAGAGTGGGGCCCAAATGGCAGTAAGATCCAGGTAAACCATAAATAGGAGCTGAAGGCCCTCCTGCACCCAGCACAAGTGCAGTGAGGAATGACACCATCATTACACCATCGTTATCATATGCATAGACAAGGAAGCTCAAACATCTGATTGAATCCAGGTGAATTACGAAAAGTGCATGCGCAGTAAGGCAGACGTTGTGTAAACTAAAGGTACCACACAGAAGAGAAATACGGTTTCCCTCTGGGAGAAAAAAAAATCTTAAAATGAAAAAGTCCGGGAGGAATAAAAGGGGAACTCTCAGGATTGCTTGTAGCCATCCAGTCTACTGAGGCCCGTAAGTCTCTCAATAACCCTCACTTTCTACAGGGTCATCCTCCACCAGGTATCACCATCACGGACTCTGGGTAACACTTACAGCCTCTGTATTTGTGTCTTTTCCAGAACAATGTTACCTTCTCTACTCTGAGCGGCTCAGGGCCAGTGATACTTTCACCCACTGTTCTGCTTGTTTGGAACACTAACAAATTTAATTGAATTTAAGTAGAAAGAGAATTTGCATTTTTTCAACCTTTCTTAGGAATAATTTTATAATCATGCTGGACATTTGTACTGACCCTGCAAATAAAAGTGTGGGAACACGAGCACAAAAATGAAACTGAACTCCACAAGAAAAGTGTGATTCGTTACAGATGCATCTGTATGAAGTTGTGATTAATAAGCGTTTAATTACGGTGACTTCAAACTTGGCAGCATAGCCCTTGTCACTGATAAGGCAGGCAAGATACTTCCTGAGAAAGCTCAAGCGTAGAAATATTGTACAGAGAATCCCAGTGTGAGGAGAGGAGAAATCTGGCCCTGTGAGTCCGACCACAAACCCCTGTCAGCTTCCCCGAGGGACATCTCAAAATGTAAACACAAGCCAGCAGATCTGTGGGAAGCACAAAGCTTCGCTCTTGTTAGTATCAGCACTTCTGATAATTCCTGCAACCAGCCTCGTTCCTTAATGTCCGGTCACGTTTTTTCTAAGTAATGGTATACTAATAGCATGGGCATGCGGAGGATAGAGAATATGGCACAGGAGTTTGCACTAATGCCCTCTCAATAGAGTGAGACATTTTCTCAAGGGGTACAAGGTCAGCCCCTCAGCCTTGGTTTTAAGAAATTCTCATGAGTCATGGCCTAGAAAGACCTCCAGGGCTTAGTTCAACGTTTCAGCTGTTGTACTGAAACTGCCAGAGGCCACAGGGCAGTCTTCATTCCTGTGACCGAGCTGGGGGAGGCTCTTGGCTTGGAAAGATGGACACGGAGAAGGAGGGAGCAAGTGTTTAGGTGGATGATTTGCCTTGGACAGAGGAAGGACTAACTAGACCCTGAGGAGTTAGAAACTGACCGGCACCAAACTGAGATAAGGCCTTGGAACACAGGCGGAGACTAGACCAGAAAAAGAGTAGGAAAAAGCAACCAAAAGAAGGCAGAGATGGAAAGGCAGCAGCCACTTAGCCCACGACTGACCCACGCAATCTGAGTACAGTTTTGGTGTCGTGTCTGCCAGTGAGCATGAAGCAGCCAGCCTCTCCCCCGTCTCCGCAGCAAATACTAGAGATGGGCTTTGTGGGAGAGTGGAACTCGGGAGCCAGCCATAGCAGAACGCAAATTTCAGTACTGTAGAGCTTAGAACAAGTTGCCTCCCACCCTCACTTTGCAAATCTGAGAAAGGCAGGTTATTATTATTAGCTTGTAGGATAGTTGTGAGAATCAGACAATCACTCCTCAAACCTTAGCGTTCATGAAGCCACCCAAGCATCCTAGCATAAATGCAGTGGGCTTTCTTTTAGTAGGTGGTAGGTAGAGCTTGAAAGTGGCTCATCTCTGTCCTGGTGATGCTCTTCTTGCTGGTCCCTAGACCACAGTCTTAGCGAGAGGGGTCAAGATGACAAGACATGGAGAGCATGTGACGTGGTGGCTAGGATTTCACGGGTACTCACTGAGTGGAAGCTATTTGATTTGATAATAAATATACTGGGCAAATGGCACTCCTAAGAGCCTCAAGATGGTAATACAATGACCTACATTGAAAACAGACAAGGTGTCAGGCTACAGACAGGTGTCCCACTTATGAAATTCACAATAACAATAATGTAAAAGGGCCCCAACACGAGAGACAGAGTAGAAAGAGAGGTCATGGACTGCTGAGAAGAGGAGGAATCTCTGAGAGTGTGTGTGAGGGAGGCAGAGGGTAAAGGCATAGGGCAGGGAGAAGAGGGAGAGAAAAGAGGCCAAATTGCTATAGGTGGTCACTGATTTCCCCCGGCCATATGTTGCTAGTGTGTTTAAATCTGTAATTTGTATATAAATAAATTAATTTTAATAACTTTCTGGTGTCTCTAGGCACTTGTTATTATAATTCTCACAACAATCCTGAATTTAGCCCCATTTTATAAGGGAATAAATTGAGACTTTGGGACCAAATGGCCTACACAGATGACATAGAAATAAAACTAGGATGTAAAGTTTTATTGCCTAATTTCTTCTCTGGGTTTCTAGTTCTGACCTTAAAACCTTAAAAATCTAACAGAAGACCTAGCAGTCCTGGATATTAGTACTAGGTCAACCTCTCTTCAA
>PVKB01001523.1:231391-265529 GCA_004027205.1 Ctenodactylus gundi
TTTTTTTTTTTTTTTTTTTTTTTTTTTTTTTTTTTTTTTTTTTTTTTTTTTTTTTGCTTTTGACTTTTGGCTTTTGGATTTAAAATCTCCCTGCTAATAGGAATTTTAGATTTTGGACACCAATTTAACTGATGTGTGTCTAAGCTTTATTGTGTGGAAAATGGCCCATGATACTCCTTATCCCACTGGGTTGATGAGAGGCTTAAGTGAACTAACAAGAACATAGAACAGTGCCTGGATCAATAGGTGGGAATGTTTTCCTAGGCACTGTTTCAGCAGAACATGTGCTAGACTTTTTAGAAAGGAAATTACAACTTAAAACTAAGCACAAAATTGTTTTTTCTCTGTAATTCTCTACTTTTCACTTTTAAAATGGATCTAATGAAGCCTTATATCTTGAGACACAAGACAATTAGATAGCTCTAAACAATAAGACTTAGCACAGACAGTTCAAATGCTACCAGCGGCTCTATTTAGGGCTGCAACAACTCAAGGGACATCTCAGACAATCTTTTCAACAGGCGTCACAGCCGCTGCCGAACACGTTCAAATGGACTGAGGAGCCAGGCCATCTGTTTACTCAATGGCTGCAAATTGGATCACTATCATTTTCCCAGAAAAAGCATGTGTGTGTTTTGCTGAAAATTTAAATACCACAGAGATGAAAGACAAAAGGCCCACACATAGCCAAAAGCAGGCTCCAGGCAAACTCTTCAGAAGACAAACCAAAAGGTATTTCCACTCCTCGCTGCATTCCCCTGAAGTCGTCTGGTGCAGCTGAAGTCATTCGCTATTAAGTTGAACCATATGACATTTCTATTTTCTTCAGGTCAAAAGTGGTCAAGTATCGGCACTGTCAAGTGCTTCACTTACAACAGCATTAGTAAGCAGGGAAGGAGGGTGGGGTCGAGGACGTGGTGTTCCCAGTGTAAAGTACTGAGGACCCTCCGGAAGACCCTGAGAATGGGGTTGTCCTATATGTAGTTCTCTCCTTACTCACAACTCCAGAAATGAGGTCGCTTATGACATCTGAGCTGGCACACATCCCTTCACATCCCTTTTAAGCCTCTAAATTTTTAAAACACAGAGTTGTCTCCCAGCAACCTGGGGCAAGAACATGTCCAAGAAATGGAGAAGCAAAAACATACAGAAGTGATAGAACCGAGGTGCCAACCTCTTTAAGCTGGTAATTTCTTCTCACCGCCATGAAATTCTCTCACTCGGAAACAAGAGCAACAACAATGGTAAGAACATCATGGCAAAGGATTATCCACTAGCATCTACCAGCCGCGCATCCCCTCTGAGAGAGCTGCGCCGAGGGGACGTAGCTGCACCGTGGGTACCACTCTCCAAAGGTCAGGAAGGTGAAAGTGCCTTGGGCAACTAAGCCAGGGTGGGAGTCAGGTAACATCTCTTGTGAACCTCTCTCCATTTGAGGGCTGAGCTGAATGGGATACAGGTTAGGAAACAAAAACAATTCATCAAAAGCATCTCATTATTTATAAAAGAGCCAAAAGGGAATAAAACTACATCTCTAACTTAAATTCTTCATACCCTGCCTTTAGCAGTCCATTCAAGTAGGGGCTGAGAATGAACGTGCCCCGTCCTGTTCCTCTCCGAGCAGTCTACCAAACAAGGGGGCTGGAGCAGCGGGCTCACTCCACGCATTTCACCCTGGTTTCACAAGCCGAGGTGATTCGTCCGCCCTCAACAGTTTGCAAGTTGTCACGGGTTTGTCTATTGATTCTCAGAAGCATTTTCACAGCTGAGCCAACAAAATCTCCCACCTGTCATTTGTGCTGCACACACTCAATCCGAAGAGAGAATCAAATGGTCTGGCACAGTGGAATTCATTAGCTATTAATTTGGCCCACATCACATTTCTATTTTTTTTCAGGTCAAAAATGGTCAAATATTGGGGATGTCACATGCTTTGACCTAGAATCCGTAAGTAGTCTGAAATCACCTGAGATGACAGTCACCCTTCATTTTGACAAATCATTCAGATATTCCATGAGGATGTATTGCATGGCTTTCAATCAGGAAAGTAAATTTTAGAGGACAGACAAATGAATAAGTTGGGGTGTGTGTGTGTGTGTGTGTGTGTGTGTGTGTGTACACTGAGATACTGCACAGAAATAATAAAGAGCAACTCACCTATATTGTCAACACAGATGAATAAGAAGAATAGACATTGTTAATCAGAGAAGCCAGACACACACACAAAAGCTACGCATTGTATGATTCAATTTATATGAAGGTCTAGAAGAGGTTAAAATAGAATTTAGGAGAACAGCTACCTTGGAATGCATGGTTTTCAAAGAAACAGGAGGAAAATTTATGGGAGAAAATGTTCTATATCTTCAACTGCATCTTGGTCACAGAGGAAAAAAACATATGCAAAAATCCATCCATCTGTGTGCTTAAAATCATTGTCTATTTCTTCCTTACTATTTTGGTGCACATGTTGTATCCCAGTGGAAAAAATTAAATAGAAGGAAGTTGTAGTGCGTGGTCCCAATGATACAGTTCACCACCATGGTTAAGCACAAGCTCCACAGGCAGATAAAATCAGTTTGCCATCAGCTATTACAGCTATTTGATGTCCATTGATATACTTAACTTCTCTAAGCAACAGTGTTCTTATCACTAAAATGGAGAGAAGAAGTAACACCTACCATACAGAGCTTTGGAGATCATTGAGTAAGGTAATATCTAGAGGCCAAAAGTGCGGGACAGGTGCTCCAGCTTAGCCAGCTGGTGCTCACATCTCCATGAGGAGACCCCTCACAGCAATTTGGAAGGAGGCGCACTTCTTCCCCAGAGTGACTCTCCTCATGTGGTCATTGACAGAAGGGTAAGAACAGAGTACCAGCCCTAAGACCCCCTTCCCGTCAGCAGGCCCCACTCCACATACCAGCAGGGCATCTGGAGAGCTGTGACCCCTGTGAAGGTGATGACCACAGAGATGATGTCCACCTCACTGAGCTCCAGCATGGCTGTGCTGACAGAAACCGCATCGGAGGTCCTGCCTGCCTGAAAGAGCACAGCCACCTTTCTCAGGAGAAGGCCTGCACACACACACACACACACACACACACACACACACACACACATTTGAATCCGTGTCTTGCCCCAAACTTCACGATGGCTCCAAGTTTCCAGTGGCCAGATGACCATTCCTAGAGGAATCTCCTGATGGCCTGTTCTTTCGCTTGTAGTCTGAAGAGCAAACCAGATAATCTGTCCTGGCATTGCAGGAAACAATGGCCTCACGAGCACCTCTTGGGCAGTTACTCTCACTTATTTTCAACTTCATTAACAGAGATAGTAAAATGTCTCTCCTCCTCTCAAAATCCAACTGAGAGGCATCCCTGGACATGTCCAAGGCAAAGACCACTTCAGTCAGGAACACTGGGCACTTGGAAACACCTTGACATAAGAATGCAGATTGGAGATGTTCTATAATGTCAATTCTTTAAGTTGAGAATTTACATAAGTAAGAAAATATCTTATTTACCTATCAGACAAAGTGAAAGGGAAGTTATTTTGGAGAGATAAGAAGACATTGTTAGTTTATACAGACAATGGCATCTTTTCTGTGTGTGCTTAAATATGAAAGCCCTGTCTTCTGAGAAATGAGAGAATGGCCTTCCAGACTCCCACCTGCGTATAGCAGAGACCTCTACTTGCTCCCCAATATTCATCCCCCCTTTTTTCTATAGTAACAGAGCCCCTAGCTTCTGACTGGGCACAAAGGCACATGCTCCAGAGGGATAGCTGTCCTGCCAAGAAAAAAGGGCAGTAAAACCTTGAAAAAGCATCCTTCTCCTTTCTCTCCCTTCCTCGGCTGGCTGAAATGCAGCCATAATGGCTCAAGCTTCAGAAACTGCTGGGAGTATGAAGTGGCTTGGGTAATAGGACACAAACCTCCTGACACACAGACACAATGACAGAGCAAGAAAGTAGAAGTTGACATCATTGAACACCATGGGACTACTATCAACCCAAACTGATGACTTCCAGGCTTTGGTTTGAGAAACACATTAATTCATTCTTATAGAGAATTTAGTCACAGTCAACTGAAAACAAATCTAACTAATGCACTGAGCTATTATGAAACTACACTATATATTTGTACTCATATAGAACTACATATAATCCATATAGAATAATATAAATGATGAACATTCCATATAAGCATGGTATGTATACATTTTCATAAAAATATTGAAAAATTAAAATTATCCTGAATGCATTATATAGACTGCCAATATTATAAGAGAATCATCAAAAATAGCTTGGCTAATTCTTTATTATATAAGAGACATATTGCCATTAAGCCCCTCCAAATCCCCTTCTTTGCTTTATAAACTTATCCCACTGTTCTTGCTACCTTCTGAGGCAGCCATAGAAAGTCCTGTCATGAGTGTCTTTAGAAGGTACAATGAAAATACTATGTAAACAGCTGCCACGTGCCATCCAACAGGAAGGTGGGCTCCTAAAAACATTACAGTCTGTTCTCACCCACCTTATTCACCAGATCTTGACTATGTCCGGTTCTTCCCCAAAGTCAAAAGGACCGTAGCAGGTCAACATTTTGAATAAATTCAGGAAATCAAGGCACCCACACCAGCACAACTAAAAACATTCACAGAAGAGGACTTCCAGAGCTATTTCAGAAAGTGTCATGGACTAAATGTGATTGAGGCAATGATGCACTAAATATGTCTGCGTGGTCTGAGGGGATTAGTGGCAATGTGTATTTTACTGTAATTTTTAATTTAACCATTCACTGTATTTTTCTGCTTTGTCTTACATATAAAAAATATATTTTTTTTATTTTATAAAACTTGGAACATAGAATATGCTACATTCCAAATCACCTTTCACTTAGTATATGATGATGTTGTTATCAATAAATTTAGAGCAGCAGCAGCTGGTCTACTAGACAGATATCCCATAATTGCTTCAGCCAGTATCCGTTTGTGGCAAGCATATTATAGAAGTATCTGTGCATATTTGTCCAATTAGAGCCCTATGTAAATCTCTATAATTATGGATTTTTAAATCTGTAGTCCAATTGCTCTTCAGAAAAGTTTATATCACTGATGTGAAGTTTTGAAAATTTCCCAAATTTGGGTAGGAATTTTTGTCATTTTAGAATATTTCTAATTGGAGAACCAAAAACAATGTATCACAGTCTTAATTTGTGTTGTGAGGGTGAATGTTTTTATAGGGTTCTTTCCATTTATTAGTACTTTTTTTCATTGCTGAAACCCTAGTTATCTTTTGCCCATTTTCAATTTAAATGATTTTTTTTACATTTAGATTTAGTATTACAAAATGTCTGTGCCAACTAATAAAAATTAAAATTTCATTTTGAAGTTTTGGTGGATTTTTTGGGCAGGGTCTCTGTAGTACACGCTTGGTCTGAGCTCACCATGTAGCCCAGACTGGCTTTGAACTAATGGCAATCCTCCTGCCTCAGCCGCCTGATGGCTAGTATTACAGGCATGCAATGGAAGATTGGGGCCTAGTCTGCAGGGGTGGATTACAGGCATGTAAATTGGATTACAGGCATATAAATTGAATTACAGGCATGTAGTGGGGATTTACCACACCTTCCACACCTGGATCCAGGAGGGGCTGATCACTGGGATGAGACCTGGAAGGATATATAAACTGCTTCCTGCCTTCCTTGAGGACTAGTCTCAACTTGCCTGGACATGGCTTCTCGTTTGTGATGTCGTGAGAAGCTGCCTCCCCCTCTGCCTCTGCCATGTACTTCCATTGTTGCTGGCCACCCCTGAATGACCTTCTGAAACTGTGAGCAAAAATAAACTTTTCCTCCCCTATATTTGTGGAAGTCGAGTACTGAGTCACAGCAATGAAAAAGTAACCAAGACACGCATCATACCAGAATCTATGAAACACAATGAAAGCAGTGCTAAGAGGCAAACTTATAGCTGTGATTATACACATAAAAACAAAACACTCCCAAATAAATAATCAAAGGATGCAGCTCAGAGTCATAAAGAAATAAAAACAATCCAAATCCAAAGGCACAAGAAACTAAGAAATTATCAGAGCAGAGACTAACGAAATTTAAACTTAAAAAAAAGAAAAAGCAAAGGTCAATGAATTAAACAGTTGGTTCATTGAAAGGATAAGTAAGATTGATAAACCTCTAGCCAAATTCACCATAAGAGGAAAGAAAAATTTATATCAGGACAATTAGAAATGAAAATGATTTTTTAAAAGATACGGCAAAAGTCCAGGGAATTAAAAGAAACTACTTTGAAAACTTTTGTTCCAATAAATTTTTAAAAAACAAAAGAATGGATAATTTCCCAGATATACATGAGATAGAAAATTTGAAAAAAGTTAATATCAAATACTGAAGAGACCAACAACCATGGATAAATAGGGCAGTAATAAAGTCTCTACCAACAATGAAAAGCGCATGACCTAGTTTTATGTGAACTTCCAGGAAGAGCTAGCACCAATTCTTCTCAAACTTCTCCATGAAATGAAGATAAAAGGAACTGACATACTCCATTCTGGAAGCTGGTATTATCTGGATACCCGAGCCAGATAAAGACTTTACCAAAAAAAGAAAAGAAAACTATAAGCCAATTTCCTTTAAAAATATATAGATGTAAAAATCTTTACCAAGCTCCTTGCAAAGAGAATGCAACAAATTATTTGAAATATCATACACCATAACCAAGTTGGCTTCATCCTAGGGATGCAAACAAGAATGGTTCGACACACATAAATCAATTAAAGCAGTGTACCACATAAACAAAAGCAAGGATAAAAGTAACACGAATCCCTGAATAGACACAGAAAGAGCGTTTGTCAGAATCCAACATGCACTCATGATAAAAAAAAAAAGCCCTGATGAAAATAGGGTTGCAATATAAAAAGACCTTACCTCAAACTGATGAAAGCAATTAATGACAATCTTACTGGCATTATTATCCTAATTTGGGGGAAACTGAAAGCATTTCCTCTACAATCAGGAACAAGGCCAGGGTGTCCACTCTCACCATGCCTGTTCAACATTGCACTTGAAACCTCAGCCAGAGCAATCAAGCAAGAAAATGAAATAAAGAAATACAAATGGCTTAGTGAAGTGAGTCAGAAGCAGAAGGTGAAACATCAAATGGTCTATCTCATATGAGAAACCCAGATCACGACTATCTCCTGGAACTTAAAATGAAAAACAAAGTGAAACAGGGAGTAGGGTGGAGAAGGAGTGAGGGGTGGGGAGGGAGAGGGACAAAAGGAGAGTGGGAAAGTCCTTGTCACCTTGACAAGATACATAGGTGCACAAAATGCTCAACTTCATTGTAAACCTTGAATTTTGTGCTTCTTCATATTAATAAAATGGGGGGAAATTTTTAAATTTAAATAAAGAAATACAAATGGGAAAGGAAGAAGTCAAACTGTCTTTACTTGAAGTCATTATTCCTTACATAGAAGGCCCCAAAACTTCACCTCCAGACTCTTAGAACGAATAAACAAATCCAGCCAAGTTGCAGGATGTAAAATCAACACACAAAATTAATAGCATCCCTCTATGACAACAATAAAAAAAAAACAGAGAAGAGATCAGAGGAAAAACAATTCCATCTACAGTAGTTTCAGAAAAAAATACTTAGGAATTAATCTAACTAAGGAACTGAAGGACCTCTATAGTAAAAATTATTGTTCTCCAAAAAAAGAACTTGAAGAGAACATTAGAAAATGGAAAGACACCTGTTGTTTCTGGATTATCAAAATGGTCACACTACCAAAACTGATAAACATGTTCAATGCAATCCCAAGCAAAATATCAATAGTATTATTCACAGAACTGCAAAAAATGATCCTATAACTTACATGGAAATGGAAGAGACTCAGGATAAATAAAACAATCCTAAGCAAGAAAAAACAAAAGAAGGATGTATCACAATATTGGACATCAAGTTATATTATAAAGCAACAGTGATTTAAACACACACATATAGTATTGGCACAAAAACAGAGAGCTGAATCAATAGAGAAGAACTGGGGATGTAGAGGTAGCTCTGAGCAGCCTATGCCAACTAATCTTCAACAAAGAGGCAAGAAGCATAATGCTGAGTAAAGGAAACACTCCTTAACGGATGGTCCTGGGAAAGCCAGTTACACACCTGCAGAAGAATGAAAGTAGACCCACATCTTTCACCATGTACCAAAATCAAATCAAAATGGATCAAAGACCTGAATATTAATACAGAAGCGGCAAATCTGCTGGAAGATAAAATGGGCAAAGCCCTTGAAGACATAGGCATAGACAAGGACTTTCTTTTTTAAAAAAATCCAAGGTATTTAAGATAAAATCAAGAATAAACAAATGGAATTATATCAAATTAAAAGCTTATGCACACAAAAAAGAAGCCATCAACAGAATGAAGAAAGAATCAATGGAATGGGAAAAAAGGTAGAAAGAGGAGCAATGGAACCTCATGTCTTTAATATGCTTTATAGTTTGGAATTCATATATATATATATATATATATATATATATATATAATAAAATTTGTGGTTAAAAAATTAAAAACCAAAGCAATCTTGAGTAACAAGACATAGGTAAGTGGCATTATGAGTCCACACATCAAGTTATATTATAAAGAAATGGTTATAAAAACTATATGGTACTAGCATGGAAACAAACAGGTTGACCAGTAGAACAGGGCTGACGATGCAGAGACAAACTCAGGTACCCTCAGCTACCTGATCTTTGATAAAGGAGCCAAAGCATACACTGGAAAAATGACAGCCCCTTCTACAAAGAGTGCTGGAAAAAATGGAGATCCACATGCTGAAGAATGACTCTAAATACACACCTGTCACCATGCACCAAAATTAAATCAAAGTGGATCAAAAACCTAGATATCAAAACCAACACAATGAACCTCTGGAAGACAAGTTAGGCAAAAATTTAAGGGATCTAGGTGTAGGCAAGGACTTTCTCAATAATACACTCAATACAAAAGAAATCAATAAATAGGGTTGTATCAAATTAAAAAGTTTCTGTACAGCAAAGAAAATTATCAACGGAGTGTAGAGAGAACCAACAAAATCGGAAAGTTTTTTCACTACATGTACCTCAGATAGGAGGCTAATAATTACAAGGAACATACAAGGAACTGAAGAAAAACAAACTCATCAAATTCAAAGACCCGATTTAAAAACGGGCAATGAAAATAGGCAATTCTTGGAGGAAGGAGTTCAAATACCCATTAAATATATGAAAAGATGTTCAACATCCTTAGCCATTAGAGAAATGCAAATCAAAATATCACTAAGATACCACGTAACTCCAGAGAGAAAGGCATATATCAAGAATTTGAACAGCAATCAATGCTGGCAAGGCTGTGGTGAAAAAGAAACCCTTCTTGCACTGCTGGTGGGATGGTAACTTGATACAACCACTGTGGAGGGCAGTATGGAAATTCCTCAAGAGGCAAAAAGCAAATATCCTCTTCAACCCAGTGATACCTCTTCTGGAAATTTTTCCCAAACAGTTATAAGCATCATATAACAGAGATACATGTATACCCATGTTCATAGCAGCACAACTAACAATAGCTAAAATATGGAAGTCACAACAAATTGTGGTATTTATGCACAATGGAATACTACGTATCAATAACGTCCAACAATGTGGAGGCTTTTACAGGCAAATGGAAGAAACTTGAGAACATCATGCTTAGTGAAGTGAGTCAGAAGCAGACGGATGGTCTCTCTGATACGAGAGTCCCAGAGCACAACTCCTATGGAACTTAAAACGAAAAACAAAGTGAAACACGGGGGTGGGGTAGGGGAGGAGGGAGGGAAAGTAGGGTAGGGGGAGGGACAAAAGGAGAGTGGGAAAGCCCTTGTCACCTTGACAAGACACATATGTGCATAAAAGTCTCAACTCCATTGTAAACCTTAAATTTTGCACGTATACATATCAATAAAATGGGGGGAGGAGGAATCCAGGAATCTTCATAGAGACTATAGGGAAATGCTTTCGATGCTTGGATGTTCCGTTGGCAACTCCTATATTTCTTTAGAATGACTGCCAAGACAAGTACTCCTTTCCCTCCTCTCCTTCCCTACCCCCGGAGTAACTCTGCTTCTCTCCTTTCTTTGATCCTTTGCTCCCTCCTCTGTTCCTTTGCTGGGCACTGTGGCACAGCTCCTTGTCACAGCTACTTGTGAAACTGAGGTAGGAGGACTGTACGCTCAAAGCCAGCCTGGACAATGTTGCAAGATCCTATCTCAAAAGAGAAACCGGGCACAGTGGCACATGTCTATAATTCTAGCACTCTGGGAGGCTGAGGCAGGAGGATCAAAGTTCAAGCCCAACCTGTGCAATTTAGTAACTTGGTGAGCTCCTGTCTCAAAATTTAAAAAATAAAATGAGTTGGTACTGTAGCTCAATGCAAAGGCCGGGGTCAACCTTCAGTGCCACAAAGGAGGAAGATGAAGAGGGGAAGAGGAGAGAGAGACAGAAGGAGAGAAGAGGGAGGGAAGTGAGGGAGAGAAGACAGAAGAGAAAGAAGGAGGAGTAGGGGTAGAGAGGAAAAAAGATGAAGAAGAAGAAAAGGGGGGACGGAGGGAGGAAGGAGAGATAAATGTGTTTGCAGATGCAAGGAATTGGGAAAGGGCTCAGCGTGCCATTTCCACCACAGCATGCTCATCTGTGGTGGAAATGTCTAGTGTATGTGGAAGATAAGTAAGGAGTTTTATTTTTAAATCATTTTTTACATTTTTAGGGAAGGCACTATGTTGGCTGAAACATGTCATAAAACTATTTCTGGAATAGCAGTTAGAATATTCTCTTAGTCTAGTAAAATAAAATAAAACCTATAGTTTTCAGGACAGAACATCTATAAGTAACTGTCACCGTTGTTCCTTTTCTTCTCGGGCATCCATATCCATCCGGACCAAGAAGACCCTGATAAAATGACACGAGATGAACTGTTGTGTCACCCAGCTCAACACACGGTTGATCTAAAAAAAAAATTAAACCCTTGGTTAAATCAAGAATACAAGGTGATAGGACAGAGGGAGAAACTGGAAGGGCAGAAGAGCACCTCCGTGTGGCACACCCTCATGTGAGGATGCAATGCGAGCTGGAAGCTCTAGAAGACCATGACAGAAGGAAGTCTGGGGTTGATTTTTTAAGCTTACTATGCAGCAAGGTTCTTCATATCAGCAAGGTGACACCACAGCTTAAGATGGGTGCAATTATACATTGTCTCCATTAGACTCCATTTGCTTCCTTGTAGGACAAAGGAACAGTGAAAGTAGTTCCATATTTGACACATCTTCGTGAAAAAAGGCCGACTTTGTAGAAAAACACTGGGACAGAGTCAATGTAGTTAGCGGTGAAGTGCACAGACGGTACCCAGACAGACTTAAATTTTTACTCCAATTCCAACACTGGTTGCATGAATTACCCTGGGGAAGTTACTCGCCCTCTCTAAACTTCAGTTTCCTCATCTGTGCAACAGGAATAATAACATCATTCACACAGATGGGTGTTGGGGAAATTATGGGAGAATGTGGGTGGAAAGTTCATAGCACCATGCTTATGCTTTCTCTGTGCAAAGTACTTAATAGATAGTGCCCTACTGCTACGGCTGCTGAGGTGAACACAGCCTCTGTATCTGCAACCCCGGGGACCCAAACTGGATTTTGGACATGTTCTCCTCCGACAGTCCTGAAATGTCCCCTTCAAGAAAGGTATACTAGCCAGGCCCAGTGATACAGGCCTGTAATCCTAACACTCTGGGAGGTTGAGACAGGAGGATCACAAGTTCAAGCCCAGTCTGGACAACTTCAAAACTTAGAGACCATGTCTCAAAACCAAAAATTAGAAAGAAAAGTAGCTCATTTCAGAGGCCCTAAGCTTGACCCCCAATACAAAAGAAAAAAGAAGTATCCCTCTCCAGCTTTCTCTGTCCTACAGAGAGGTCAGAAGACACAAGCTTTGCACTGTTTGCAACCAGTAGAGTTTAATAAAGTCAAACTATCGATTTCATTTTCTATATTTTCTGAGTATAGCTGCTTGTTAATCCATTTGACAGTATCTCTACTCTGTTTTCCCCCCTTTCTATAATAAAGTTCAAGTTCCTTAGGACTGCCTTTCTCTTTCTTTGCCAACAAATGCAATTTCAGTGCTGGGTGAAACGAAAATAATGAACCAAATACCTCAGACAGGAGGCTCATAACCAGAATATACAAGGAGCTGAAGAAAAGTAAGCCTACCAAAACCAAAGACCTTATTGAAAAATGGGCAAAAGAAATGAATGGGCAGTTCTCAGATGAAGAAGTTCAAATGGCCAATAAATACATGAAAAGATGTTCAGCATCCTTAGCCATTAGAGAAATGCAAATCCAAACATCACTAAGATATCATCTAACTCCAGAGAGAATGGCATATTATCAAGAACACAAACAGCAATCAGTGCTGGCGAGGCTGTGGGGAAAAAGGAACCCTCCTGCACTGCTGGTGGGAATGTAAACTGGTACAACCACTATGGAAAGCAGTATGGAAGTCTCTCAAAAGACTGGAAATAAATATTCTCTTCGATCCAGCAATACCTCTGCTGGGAATTTTCCCAAAAGAGTTAAAAACAACACATAACAGAGATACATGTGCATCCACACTCATATCAACAAAACTAACAGTAGCTAAAATGTGGAAGACACCAAAATACCCATCAACAGACAAATGGATACACAAATTGTGGTATTTATATACAACGGAATACTATGCATCTATAAAGACAGATAGGTTGGAGGCTTTTGTAGGTAAATGGAGGGAACTTGAGACCATCGTGCTTAGTGAACTGAGCCAGAAGCAGAAGGTGAAATATCAAGTGGTTTCTCTGATATGAGAAACCAGACCACAATTATTTCATAGAATTTAATGTGGGGAATAATGGGAAATGGAGATGTGGGGGAAAAAGTGGGAGGGTTGAAAAGAGAGAAGGGAAGGATTTGTAACTTCGCCACAATATGTATGTGCACAAAATACTCAAGATCAATGTAAGTTTTATGTTTTGCACTTACACATATCAATAAAATGGAGAAAAAAATAAAAAGCAAAGCAAGAAACCTGCAAGTTCTTCCTGACTGTTGGTGGAAGAAATCTCAGACATATGAAGAGTAGAAAAGACAGCACTGGGGTTTTTTTAAGACACAACAAAGCTAATTCTAACAAAGTGGTAAATTGAAAAGAGCCATAAAACTACTAGTGTGCACTTGTGTGAAGACTAAGGCAAAATGCATAACTCTGCCTTTGAAAACGTGATCCACAGAAGTAAAACTTTCATGATTTTTGGTCTCCAAACAGATCTCTACGCTCCAAATCATTTAACCCACATGCTTAAATGTTCAAACCGCAGGTTGGCTGTCTCATTTGCTGCCCTGAAAGAACGCTTTGCGGAGTACCTCTGAGTTCCCAAAAGACTCATACCTGCAAAATATCTTTGTCAAACAGAAGAGGCTCATTGAACCTTCTCCCTTCAGGAACACCTAAGACGTCAAAATAATTCCCATGACATCTGGATTCTTTATTCACACCAGATTTCAGGAATCTTTATCTATGTAGATTCTCAGCAGTGTCATGTCACTGATACATATGACCCACTCTTCTCCATCTGCCTATATGCCTTTCTTTCTCTATATCCATTTATCTAGCTATAAGAAAAAGAGCAGAACATAACATCACCAACTACATTAGAAATGCGTGCTGGAAATAATCACTTAAAGATCTGTACGAGAAACCCCACAGGATCCCCGAAGTTACAATCAAGACAATATGTTCTCTGCCACGTTCCTTCATTCCTTTTGGTCCAGCTTTTCCTTTTGAACCACTTGGCCCAACATGCCCAGGACTCCCCTGTAATAAAACCATGATCAAAGTCTCTACTACAGCCCCGAAGTTTCCTATCTAACACTCTTGTTACAGAGGGTCCCCAAATTACAATGGATTGATTTAAAAATATTTCGATTTCACAAAGGTACAAAAATCATGCCCATTCAATAGAAGCCACACTTCAAATTTTGATCTCTGTCATCTTTTCCTGGGCTGGTGGTAGGTGGGCACAATAGGGTCTCGTGGTGCTAGGTAGCAATGCTGAGCCGCAGCTCTCACAGGACTGCAAACACGAGAGTAAACAGCAGACACGTTTCAGTGTGCTTTGTTGTGGGATGCTTAGTAGGTTAGTTCTATTACATGCACTTATTACTTAATGATATTTTGGCGTAAAGTGGAACCATCATGATGTAGCCCCTTTGTAAGTCAAGAACCATCTGTACTATTGAAGTGGCCTGCAACTGGCAACGTGCTCATCCGTTGCCTCAGAGATGCAAGCTCAGACTGCAATGATCCGTACGATGTCTAACTTTCTCCTGCAACACACAAAGTTCATCGGATACATAGTTCAACTCTGGGCTGGAGATTTGAGATGGAGGAGCAGAGGCTGCTGTGCAAAGGGCCACACGGCCAGATACTGAGGATCAAAGGAATTGGCTATATACGACTGAGGGGAATGTGATTTGATCTAAAAGAAATTCAGGAAGCTAAAAGCCTGGACTTTCACCCCCTACAAATAGAAAGGATTTTCAAATGAGGTTTAAAATAACACAGCAAGTTATGGCTAGATTTTTTTTTCTAACCAAGGGAGAAATGGCTATTTTGAGTTTCCAAGTGAACTCTCCTTCCTGACTCAAATCCTGATGCTCACTTTTCTCAGCTCTCTCAAATGCTTCTCAGAAAGGGTTTGTCTGACCCTTAAGTGAAAACTAGGAAACCAGATTGAGGGGAAAACTTAATTCCTCCTCTATAAAACTGGGGTGTGTTCTTGTGTCTTTATGAGGAGCAAATAGGTCATTTATTCATCTTTGGTGGTATTATTGTTTTGTCTTGCACTGAATTAAAATACAAGCTTGTGTTAGATACCTTTGAGGCACAAACCCATATCTCCTTGATCACTATGTTACCTCAGCATACCCAGAATAGAAGGGGGCATACAGTTGATGATCAATGCTCAATGTATCACATTAACTTTTCTAGAAATCTGTCATCCTCACAGATCCCAGGACAGTGTGGCTTCACACCGTGTGGACTCAGAGACGTATGCTAGTTATTGTTAATTAGCAGCTATGCCGTAGCTTTGTTTTTCAAACCTGCCTGGGCACCTAGTAACCCTTTTGTCCAAAAGTTCCTGGTGGTCCTTGACTTCCTCTTGGTCCTGGTCCAAAGGTGATATTAAAATTTTAAGCAATTTTTATAAAGCCATTTATATTCCACATTACAACAAAGTCATCGTGGCTGCCTACAGGAGCACAGATGAAGGTGCCCCTTGGCCATGACAGCATCACCTACCAGACTGGAAGCAGGTGGCCTCTGTACTGAGGCACCCACACTACTCCAGACAGGAGGGCTGTTCTCAATAAGCAGGGGCTGTGCTCCGTGCCAGCAGGTTAGCGATCTCTTCAGTTGAATCTGTCGAGCACAAGAGTTTGAGAACATTGCTTTTATATTTCAATTCATCCCGTTTATTTTAAACCTCCAAAGGAGAATGAGAGGGATAGCTAGGATATTGATCTCCTTTGAAAATCGAACGTTTTCCATATTCACACAAGGGCAAAAGATAAGTGGTCATTGTTCTTCTACTTTGCCAAGAACCAAAGGCGCATTTAAATGCCATAATCTCACCGATTACATTGCTGGGGAGTTGCTCATTCTCTCTCCACTCTTTTGTGCTGTACTGGCTTTTGACACTTTAATTTTTCTCCAGTTTTTCTGAGAAATGCTTTTCTAATTGAAGCATTGATCCTGGCTTCCTTCCTCTCGGGCAAGGCATTGACAATCAGCTATTTAAATAGATTGCATCCCAGGGGGAAGGTGAGGACCAAGGACAGGCTGTATTGATTGTCGTGCCCCCAGCATGACATACATCCTTTCCACCCAGAAGCACACTCATCCGTAGAGAGGAAATTCGAATTAAGCCACTGATAAAAGAGAAAATGGGGAGAGCGGAAAGTCTTTTGTTTCCTCCCAAATCCAGATATTATTTTTTCCATTACAAAATAATACTATACAACCTCCAGCTAGACTTCGATTACCGATTTCTCTCCTTAGCACTTTTGTCGAGCCTAAAATCAGCAGAACCCTTTTTAAATCGTCATTTGATTTTCATAGTAGCTTTAAATACAAATTATGATTCAATATGAATAAATTTTGTTGTTTTAAATTTTTGTCATTGAGGACACTTAGAAACAATTTGCTTTTAAAAGAATAATGCATGAAGTGTTCCAGCAGGGCTTACAGAATGACTGATCCGTTTCCTGCGTAGAGGGTCCCGGAAGCACTTCTGGAAGCTCACATTTCCAGCTATTCCTGGGTGGTTTCCAACTCCACAAAGGACCGACACTCTAAGGGTGGATCTCCCGCCTTCACCGTCTGAGTGTCCCAGGTGCCTCCACAGAGTGCCTTGAGCACAACAGACACGCAGTAAGCATCTAATTTTTTCTGCTAAATTTAATGTAATATTAATGAGTCAAATGCTATTTGAATAATTTAAGTACGCAGCTTCAAAAGTAGCAATTAGGAGCCAGCTCCCTAACTAGATTGCTTGAGTTTAAATCCCAGCTTCATCACTTACCAGCTGTGTGACTTTAGCTAATTTACCTAATTCCTCCATCCCCACTCCATTTCTTCCCTGTAAAATGGGAATAGTAAGAAACCTCCCACCCACAATAAAAAAGCAAACAAGTTAACTCAAGTTCTTAATGCGATATCTAGGACACAGAAGTGAATAATTATTAGACATGGTGGTTTAGCCTTCCCAGTTGCTTTGGGACACTCTGCAAGGAAGATACCCAAAGCCAACCATATTTAAAACCCCACCAAACGCTGAAATTAACATTCAAACAACTATTCTTCAGCATTAAAACTGAATTCTTGATACAACCTGTGGTCCTGGGCACCCAGGCTCTCCTTGATAGCCATGTTCACCAGATTCTCCCTGTATACTCTGTTAAAACAAATGAAACTCTGTGAGTTTCCCAGGCATTCTTCAGGCTTCTATTGAAAGTTGCCTTCCCGGAAAGCTTCAAGGAAAGGACGCAGAAAAGCGCTAGTGGGCAGTGATTCAAGCCCCACAAAGACAGAGTTGAAAACTCTACATATTCTAGGAAAACACAAGGCCAGACTCCGAACCATCATTCTCTGTCTCCACAGATCTTCCCAACCTCTCAGCTAGTATAATAACTGATTCCTAAAAGCTAAGCCATTTCTTTAAGGCATGTGGACTAAACGTTCACTGGTGTTAGAGAGCCTTATCCCATGCAAGGAAAGAGACACGACACTGGGACAAATGGGCATAAAGCACACAGAAAAACAAAAGAAAATGGATTTTTACACGGTGCAGTTCTGCAGAGCATTTAGCTGGCTCTCTAGGCCAAGGGCAAGTTGCTGAAGTGATTCACTTGATAACTGATTAATTTCTCTCCCTAAATCAATATTTTCATTTCTATAGAGAAGATTATTTTCTAAGGTTAAAGGTAACCAGAAATCTGTGGCTCATTCTGCCTTCTTTTTCATGTTGTTTGCATGTAGACTGCCTTGCTGATTATTCACAGGTGTGCAGAACTCAGAACTAACAGCTTCATCGGGAACCTTCCCTTACACATTACTCTATTGAGTCCGCTCTTTGGTTTGCCTCCGAAGTAATAACGATGAAAGACTGCCCCCTAGAGGTCTGTCTTCCAATAGCAGTTAGGCTCGATGTGGGCATCCAGGGCTGTGGCTTATGGAACTGTGATGGCTTCTGTCACTCACGTCTGTTCAAAAGATACCGAATCAGCCCTGTTCTTTGAGCCCAGCATGGGAGGATAAAGCGCAAATTCAATATGGTGATTCACTGCCTCAGGGGGTTGCAGTTTCTGTTTGCACATAAAATTCAGAGATCTGAAGTACGGGACGGAGAACTCCAAAGGCTGTGAGCATGAGGTTGTCACTGCAGCTGTGGTGTTGTCACTGACACAGCCTGGACAGTTTTCTGGGGTCCTGGGTTTCTCCCCGGTAGCACACCTTGAGCAAACCACAGAACTGAACTCTGCTCCTACGCAGATCCTGACCTCTCTTTCGACAACAACCACTAACTCCTGGAAAACAGTAGCTTCACTCCTGGGGCCAACCTGGGCGTCGGCTTGCTTCCCCGCTGTCTCCGTAGCTCCAGCTCGTAGCCAACTGAGTGGCCATTTACAGGGCCCTCTGATCCCAACACACTAAAAAGAAAATTCTCAATGGAGTTGTCCCAGTGACGATAATTAACAACAGTATGAGTCCTGACAGGAGTCCTGACAGTTCTCTCACATGGCTGCATAATAATGATTTTATGATAAGCTAAATTTCAATTCAGAATCAGGACATACATATACTAACCAGCACCATCTAGGGAAGAGAGCCAATGTCATACAATTTGGTCCAACGATACAAAATTAGAGGTTGAAACACAGGCTTCTCTTAAATGCAAACATTTTGCTATGTAGACCTCATTTTTGGAAATTAGGAGTGATATGATGTGAGACTGAGGCACCGGGTTACTTTAGTCATTTTTCAGAATCATACATTTTAATGCTGGAACATTAAAAAATCTAAAAATGGCTCCCAAGCAATTAGCATCTGTCAAGTGAACAAGTTCTTTTCCTTCTGTGACATCTTTGATCACAGTGTTTTGAGTCCTCAGAACTAGACAAAGAAAGCTCACCCTTTAAAACGCCTAGTCCTCGAAGCAGAGCAGCCAGCACGGGCTGTGATGGAAAAGCAGCCAGCAGCATCAGGAACAGGGAACATCTTTTAAACCAACATGTCATTTTAAATTTAAAGAGCTTTAAAACTGAAAAGATAGTAGGCACCGTGGAGTCTGATGACTCATTCTGAGTGAGAAAAACCGTGATAAAGGGGGTAAAGTAACTCGTGAAGTATTACTGGTGCCATGGAAGGTAGGATCCGTAACTATAAGACAAGGATGCTCCCTGGTTTCCCCATGCTAGTCCAACCAGAATGCCCCAAGTTTCCTGTATCAGGCAGCAATTGCTCCCATGTACGCCAGTCCACCCAGAGAAACAGACCCCCTCCTACCTGATGCCCATGCCTTCCTTTTTCTCCCTTAGGACCTTTGAAGTAACTATCCATTCCAGGATCCCCCTGAGAAAATAAAAACTGCTTACCTCAAATGGATAGGGAGAAAGAAATTGCAGGAATAATGACTCTTTTGAGAGAGAGAGAGAGGGAGAGAGAGACAGAGAGAGAGAGAGAGAGAGAGAGAGAGAGAGAGAGAGAGAGAGAAAACAAGTAAAGTGGACTCTCTTCATTGTCTGGACCTGCTCTGTAATTCCAGATACCCATGGCAACTAACATTCCAACCCCCTTATAAGCCCAGCTTTCTATAAGAGAGTTTTACTCTCAAGTCTCTTGTTTGTGGCAACGCAGTAAGAATGGGCTGAACAAATGCCTCACTCGGGAATAATAGGCTGTCCCTTGCCTTTGTGCCACAAGCAATAGTCCTCAACTCCCTGAAATTAAAGCAGAAGAAATTCCCCCGCCATTAGTCACAGGATTTCCCCTCAGCCTGGCTCTCCGCACTCTCCAGGTTGTCCTGGCATTCCTGTCATACCCATAAATCACAAAGAAAATGTGTGTCATAAAAAGTGTCACCTTATAAAATCATATATGGCCTAAAAGGAAAAAAAAAACAAGAAGAGAGAAAATAAGAATCAAATTAAAAGCTCAACTTAGTGCTAGAATGTTAAGCATTTGCTGTCAAAAAAAAAAAAAGGGCAAGGCTGAGATATATAAAAGAATGTATCATGTTTAAACAAAAACCTTCTGGATGTTCTGGAGGACAAAATTGGTAACAACCTAGAAGATGTAGGCCTGAGCAAGGACTTTCTTAACAGGACACCGGAAGCAAAAGAAACAGCCACAGAATCAACAAATAAAATTATATCAAATTAAAAAGTTTCCACATGGCAAAGGAAACTACCAACAGAGTGAAGAGAGAACCAACAGAATGGGAAAAATATTTAACCACCTACACCTCGGACAGGAGGCTAGTAACCAGAATATACAAGGAAGGGGAGAAAAATAGACCCTCCCCCCAAAATCAAAGACCCGATTGAAAAGAGAGCAACTGAAATGAATAGGCAGTTCTCAGGTGAAGAAGATCAAATGGGCAGCAAATATATGAAAAGATGTTCAACATCCTTAGCCATTAGAGAAATGTAAATCAAAACATCACTAAGATGTCATTATACCCCAATGAGAATGGCATATATCAAGAACTCAAATAGCAATCAATGCTGGCAAGGTCACAGGGAAAACGGCACCGTTCACAGTGCTAGTGGGATGGAAACTGGTACAGCCACTATGGAGGCAGTATGGAAATTCCTCCAAAGGCTGAAAATAAATATTTTATTTGATCCAGCGGTACCTCTTCTGGGTGTCTTCCCAAAGAGTTAAAAGCATCCTATGACAGAGATATGTGTATACTCATGTTTACAACAGCACAACTAACAATAGCTAAATTGTGGATGGCACCAAAATATCCATCAACGGACCACTGCTTGCAACAATCGTGGTACATGTACCCAGTAAGGTACTACTCTTCCATAAATACAGATAGATGTGAGGCTTTTGTAGGTAAGTGGATGCAACTTGAGACCAGCGCGCTTAAGGAAGCGAGTCAAACTCAGAAGGTCAAATACCTCAGGGTTTCTCTAACATGAGAAACCCAGAATACAGGCATTTTATAGAACAAAATGAGTGTGAGAGCGGGAGTCAGGGAGAATGGGGGAGTGCAGGAGGGCCAAAAATGGGAGGGGAAGGGATTGCAATGTCGCCGTGATGTATATGTGCACAAAATACTCAAGCTGATGGGAGGGAAAAAAGAATGTGTTTTCCGGATGGAACTGGAGATTGTCATGTTAAGGAAAGTAAGCCAGACTCAGAATGTTAAACATCCTGTTTTCTCGGGCTGAAGGAATGGCACAGTGGTTAAAGCACTCGCCTCTCAAGCACAAGGCCCTGAGCTCAATTCCCCAGCACCACACAGAGCCGGGTGGGGTGCTTCACACCTGTAATCCCAGCACTCAGGAGGCTGAGGCAAGAGAATTGCTGTGAGTCCTAGGTTAGCCTGGCCTACATAGCGAGTTCAGGACTAGACTAGACTACAGAGTGAGACCCTGTCTCAAAAAAATTAAAAAATCATATGTTTTCTCTCACATGTGAAATCAAAAAAAGAGAAAATTAAGAAAAATGATAAGACAAGATCATTCTCTGATAAGAGAAACCAACCAAGGAGGAGGGGGAAGGGAGAGCATGGAGAGGCAGCAACCACCAATGTATGCGACGTGCATCGGGTGAAGCCCACTATTCTGCATAACCCGCACGCACTAATGTAAACAAATTTAATGTGCTTCCATTGGAAACCTTCAGTAACTTTCACCGGGAGGCCGCTCTCCCCGCAAAGCCCTTGATCTTTCCACTCTTCCCTGACGCATTACACAGAAACACACACAAGACGAGGAAAGGGGGAAAGAGCTTTCTCCATTGGATGTGGGCAGGACCAACAGAGTAAGAGCAAAGGAAGAAAGACAGGGAATACGTGTTCAGAGGCCCTGACTCTACCGACATGGAAGCAGAGGGGAAGGATTTCACCAGAGGACTGTGACACCGTCAGTCCGCAACTGTTCCCTTAGCACCTGCTGCTGTTGGTGCCACAGTGCACAGTGGTTGCTACGAGGCTCTACAGTGGGGTACAGCACCCAGGGTAGGGGCCATCAGCAAGGGGATGTCACGTGCCTCCTTCTGGGGGGTACACATGAGGACAGACACTGGCAGAGCTCTGGCTCAGACACACAGAATGGAACATTCTCTAAGCTCCAAAGAAGCCACCTCAAAGTCTTACGTGAGGCTCCTCCTTCCCTTTTGCCTAGCCTAATCTCATGGTAAAGGGCACTAGATGATTCTAAATTCCAGCCCCTGCTTAATTTATTAGATAGGCAAATTTCTCTAAGACTCCATTTTCTCATTTGTGAAACACCTACAGCTGTTTAAAGTAGCTACAGCTACTTTACAAGGCTGTTGTAGGAATTGAATAGAACCAGAAATTAAAATATTCAGTGTAGAATCAAATATGGTCCCTATGATGATTTGTCCTGCTCCTAGTCACTCCTTTTTTCTGACCCAGACACTGGGCTGGCAAGGCAATTGCCCATCTGTAGCTTCAAACAAGTGTTTCCCTTCCCCCCAAAGCCTCCCGTGGCCTTGATCATTGAGCGGGAGGAAGGGAGGGAGGGAGGGAGGGAGAAGGGGACTCCTGCAAATGGTGCTCAGCTGACCCCAAGCTGGCTTTCAAGACATTCCTCCCACTCTTTACACTTTGTGTTCCATCTTCTACTCATACTAAACTAAATTTTTCTCTTTCCTACCATGAGTCATCTGACCCTAAGCCTTTCCTTGTGACTTCTCCTTGAGCTAGAATATCCTATATCTCTCTCCCCTTTTCTGTCTTAGATACTTAAAAGAAATGCCTTGATTTCCTGAAGTCCCAAAAATGCCAGAGTCCTGACCATCCTTTGGAACCTGCTCCAAGGCCACAGGGCCTTAGGACGGAAGGTTGTTCTCCAGTCCCTTTCCCTCCACCATCACTACCTGTTAATTGTCCCTCATACTTTCAATTTCATTCCATCTGCTCTTCCTCCAGGAATCCTCCTGCCTGCACGGGTTGTGTCGGATCTCTGTCACGTGCTCTCCACACGCTCACCCCGTGATGATCTCACCTCTATTGCCATGGTTCATTAACACCTGCCTTTTCCCGCATGGGCTGTTGCCCATCTTGAGAGGCAAAGCCATGCCGGTTTGGCTCCGCATTCTAATTCCTGCCTGAATTACAAAACATGCTCAACTAATGTTGATGATTGGTAAAACAAAGAAAGCAACCTTGTATCAGTTTCCCTTCAAGTCACTGTGCTCCTATGGATCCCTCTGCACTATCCCACAGGCTTATCACACCTTCCTTCGAGTGATAGTTCTTCCTGTACAGATTTTATCTCCTAGGTAGATTAATAAACACTGTGGTGGTCAGAGTCACGGATTATCTGTCTTTGAACTCTTTTGTGTGCATAGCAAAATATCCCACAGGTAGAAGACCTTTGACAGGTATTTATTGATTTAACTAAATTCAATTGCAACTTAAAAGTCTTCAGTGTTAAGAAGTGTTATTTATGCCCTCTACTTTCTCCCGAATCTTATCCACAAACGCTAGAAATTCAACCTCAGTAAAAAGCCATGTCTTCTGACTATCCCTGCTTTACCTATCAAAAAGTCAGTCCACACCACTAATCCTTGGGAGGCTGAGGCAAGAGGATCAAAAGTTTGAACCTGGTCTAGGCAACTTAGTGAGACCCTGTCTCAAAATAAGAAAAGGCTGGTGTGGCTCATTTCAAAGGCCTTGGATCAATTCCCAGCATCAAAAAAAAAAAAAAAAAAAAAAGGCATACAAAGACAGGTAAGTAAATACTTCCAAATATTTCCTTCCTTTTTTAACTGTGTCCGTGAACAGAAGCTAATAGTTCTGTGTTGCAGTAACTCCGTCAGCCATGGTGGACTCCACACTCCCTTAGGAATTTCAGCCATGGGCACAAGGAGAGAGAGCTGCACATATGCCAGGGGTCCTCCTTCCCTTACACAGAAACAAAATGACAGCAGGAGCAGCTGGTGCCACCAATACGAACTGTAAGGGTGCATAGAAGGAAGCCATCACCACACATCGACACAGTCAGGGAAGCCGTCCAAGGAAGAAAGCAGGGATGGTGCTGAAACATTGAAGGAAAGGTCACGTTCAAATTAGCATGGAAGGACAGCCCACTCCAAGGGGCGCCTGGCGAGAGCAAGACTCGGGTGGGCAGGAAGGAACATCTAGGGGCAAGGAGCAGTACAGTGTGGTGAAGTGGGGGACATTTCTTAGCTGAGTCACATGAGGAACACAGCTGGCCAGTCTTGGAGGCGGGACCAAATCATCAGTGTGTGAGCTAGAAAGTGACGTGATCACTATTCTAAAGCATAAAAGGTTTAGTCCCTCTCAGCAGAGCCAAGTGTTAGGTGAAGCTCCCGAATAGTTGTTTTACACTGATTGCTCTTTAATTCTCAATCAAGTATTCAAACCAAGGGATCAGGAGTCACCAACCCCTGGGTCACAGACTAGTAAGGATTCACGGCCTGACAGCAGCCAGGCTCGGGGCAGGAGGTGAGCCGCAGGCCAGCATGCAACCTCTGCTTGTACTTACAGGGGCTCCTCAGTGTTCACATTACCCCTGAGTCCTGCCTCTTGGCAGATCAGAGCAGCAGGAGATTCGCATAGCAGCATGAACCCCACCATGAATGACAAAGGGAGGGACAGAGGGTGCAGGCTCCTCTTGATAATCTAACGCCTGACAAACCATCTGAGGGAAGCCAAGGCGTTGGTGCTGGTGCTGGGGAGAAGCTGCAAATACAGACTAACCTGAGCCGAGAGACTTGACCACACAGAGATTGTAATAAATCCATTGCCTGCCGAGTCGTGTAAAAGCCCATCAGTGAGTGGCAAGGGACAATCAACCTGCATCTGGAGGCGGGCTTTCCAGTGGCAAGTCCAGTTGTAGGAAGACAAGCTCAGGGCTCCCGCTGACTCTGCATCATGGTGAGTTGTACAATTATTATATTATGTATTACAATGTAATAATAACAGAAGTGGGGGATGAAGGAATGGCTCCGCGGTTAAAGCGCTTGCCTAGCAAGTGCTAAGTACCCTAGTTTGATTCCCCACAACCACATAAACTGGGCGGGGTAATCCCAGCACTCGGGAGGCTGAGACAGGAGAATTGCCATGAGTCTAAGGCCAGTCTGGGCCCCACCCAGAGTTCAGGACCAGCCTGGGCTAATGAGCAAGACCCTGTCTCAATAAATAAATAAATAAATAAATAAATAAATAAATAACAGAAATGTAACACACTCGAATCATCCCAAAAGCGTTTTTCCTCGTAAGCCCATAGAAAAATTGTCTTCCACAAAACTGGTCCACGGTGTCAAAGAGGCTGGGGCCACCGCACTAAGTAACTCTATAAACAGCCGGTATCAGCTGTGCAGAAGAAACATGAGAAAAGAAACCCTCCTCCTTTACCCAGTTTCCCATGCTTCCTTTTTCTTCAGGTGACCCTGGGATGCCACGACTGTCCTAGAAAAAAAAGAAAGAAAGAAAGAAAGAAATGTACAAAGAATCTATTAGTCACTCCAAAGAACTTTTCATGCAGCTTCAAATCCTAGCCAAGAGTAGGAAGTTGCCTGATCCATCTAGCAAGGTGACAAACTAGACCCCTGAGCAACCCCCTCACTGGAAAACAGTTTCGAAGTCCAGGTAAGTTAGAATATCCTTCAGGTACACTAGTAAGATGAAAAAGAAAAGAGAAATCCTCAGGGTTCCAAATAAAGAGAAAGCAAGCTCCTGGGAAGTGACAGTGTTCGGCCGGCTATCCTAGGGCTCCTTGTATTGATGGACAAAGGAAGAGCAAGGGATTGAGGGAGCGAGGGAGGAGAGAATAAAGAGAATAAAGGAATGTGTGTGCGCTGAAAAGTCTCATACCAAAAATTTATTCATTGGTTTCAGGTGATAGGACCACTAGAGTCATGATAAAAGCAAATGACCTCAGTGTAGACCTTAATGACGCTCAGATAAAGTTCCATCACAGCTGAGCTTGAAACCAACATGGAGGTTTATAAGCCATAATCCCGGGACTCTGAGATACTGAGGCAGGAGGATCACAAGTTCAAACCCAGTCTGAGCAAGTTAATGACTTATAAAGTCCCTGTCTCAAAATTAAAAAATAAAAAAGAGCTGGCGTATTGCTCAGTGCAAACCATATTTTATTTAAGATCCACAGAGACATGAAAGTCAGCACAATTAACCACTAGATTCTAACAGAGTAGAGAAGCCTTAAGTTTTAAAACACCCCCTTTCTGTCTTGTTACCTTGACTATATATATATTTGCACAAAATGCCCAAAACCAATGTAAACCTTAAATTTTGCACTTATACATATCAATAAAATGGGAAAAAAAGAAATAAAATCAAGGCTCAACTCAGTTTAAAAAATAAAAATAAAACACCCTTTCCTTGGCCCTGAAGCAGTCACCGAATTGCAAACACTTATCAAGAGGTGCCCAAACTTAATATTCTGGTTCTCTAATCTGATATCAAAGAACAATAGGAAGGAGGTGGAATCTAATGCTAAGACATAAACTTCAATTTACTTTTCGAGTGGTAGTTGTATTTTAGAGTAGAAGATCACAGGATCAGAAGAGGGGGAAGAGAAAGGAGAGGGGACTGAAAATGACCAAGATATCAAAATAGGTGTGTCTATGTATCAACCCATTAAAACAAATGTAAATTTATCGTGTACTTCAAATATATACTAACAGAATAAATAAGCATACACTTTATACCATGCTAAATCAACAAAATCGATCTGCAAAATTATTATGAGCTCATTGCAGCAATCTCAGAGAAAACTTTCCAGAAGGAAGATATGAAAAAATGGCATGAAGCCAATGGTTGGACTCGGCCTTGCAGGTGTATTTGTGACTGTGTCCATACTATAAAGTTGCATCCTTATAGAAATGAAGTCATGCCTGCCCTGGGTAACTGAGGACCATTTCCAATGAGACAATCTCAGGCTGAGGGTGTAGCCCAGTAGTTAAAGTGCATACCTAACAGCACAAGGCCCTGGGTTCAAATCCCCAGCACCATACAAAGATTAGCTGGGCATGACTGCACATGCCTGTAATCGGGAGCCTGAAATGGAGGATTACTGTAAATTTGAGGCAAGTCTGGGCCACATGGTAAATCGGAGGCCAGCCTGAATTACAGAGCATCTCAAAAAAGGGGGGGGGAAAGCAGTCTTCTTAAAGGTTTGTACGGTTATTTTCCTATGAGTTAACCCAGAGTTATAGAGATGCAAATTAATAGCAACCAGCGACCATACTTCTTCTCAAAGTTCAATGCTATAGAAAACAATGTTAGACATGGCATTCTCCATGACAGAAACAGCAGGTGGTGGATTAGTGAATATCTAGCGGGTAAGGGGAACATGGGCACGGGTACCGCTGGGCACTATTTACCAAGTAAGTCTGAGAAAGCAGAAGGAATGGGAGAGTTGGAGCCAGATAGGCACAGCTGTTTAAATAGCAAACACCTACTAATCTGAAAAAGTGATGTCCCTTCTCTAGACCTCAATATCACATTAGTAAAGGAGCAGCAACTTGGAAGGCTTGTTAAGAGGATAAAAGCAGCGTTGAAAACTGTGTAACATAGGACCTATTGTCTAGTAGACACGGAGCGTCCTCTCCCTCTGCCCACACCCAACAGGTTCTCACTGTCCCCCCAGCTCCCAGCGCCACCTCTGTACCCAGGTTCCCCCGGACACTTGCAACACGCATACATATTGCAGCATGTTCTTTCCACAACTGTGTTCTGAAAGACAGCATCCATGCCACATATTATTTTCTCTATCACATTACACGATATGGAGCTAAAGTCCCATCAACACTTTAAAAATGATTATAATTATTAATACTTTGTGGAGGGTGGTGTTTTACAAAAGGACTGAAGCATGGTGCTTGGAAGGGACGGGAATGTGATGCCTGGAGGTTGCCTGTATGTAAATCCGTAATTCCAGCTCCTGGAGCCTTCTACCTTATGCACATCTTCCAGGCCAATGAATAGGAGCCCAGAGACGCCTTCAAAACATCAACGAGAAGAGATTTATTGTAGTCTTTTGAAAGGCCTGTCTTTGCTCCCCTATTATCATACCATTCTCAGAATGGCAGAGTAGCAGTCAGCTAGATAAGAGCCGGAGCTCATAGGTACCCCACCTGCAGAATTATGTAAGTCTGGTGTCAAGGTATGTGTGTCTAGGGGAAACAGACCCCCAGGCTGACACAATTAGGCCCCAAATCAACTCAGGCGGACCTCACTGGGTACTTTTCCGTTCTGAACACCCCTCCACACACAGCCTTGTTGGAGAGAATGGCCACCGTGCGCACTCCAGCCAAGCCCATGTGAGACCAACATCTCCCCTCCAGACGAAGAGGTGGGGTGCCTTTGCCCACTGAGGAAAAAGCCGTAAGTTGCCACCCTTGACCACTCCTCAAGTTCATCCTGAGTTTACGTTTTCTCTTTTTGCAGTACTGGAGATGGAACACAGGATGCACCGAGCTACATCCCAGCCCTTTCTATTTTTTTTATTTCATTTTATGTTGTCGTTGTTGCTGTCGTTGTTGAGACAGAGTCTCACTAAGTCACTAAATTGCCCAGGCTGAGCTCAAACTGGCCGTCCTCCTGCCTCAGCCTCCCAGGGTGCTAGAGTTGCCGGGGTAGGACACCATGGACATCTGCTGTAGAGTCTCTAGGGGGCGCGAAATGGAAAGGGCCAGAGCTGCGGGACGGTAGAGCAAACCGCCCTGCACAGGGACGCCAGGGCGGGAGACAGAGCGCGCCCAAATCCCGCTCGAGGCCCTTGGCTGTGCCCCTGCCACTGAGCCGCTTGTAACCTCACAAGTACCCCTGGGACAAGGACGAGGCAGAAGCCTTCAGAGACCCAGAAGGAAGAACTAGGGAGCCACGGGAGAGGGTGGAGGGGCAAAGAGCACGGCCCAGGGGTAGGCTGCGTCCAGAGCTCAGGAAAAAGAGACCTGGGAACAGCCTAAGCCCGTTCAAGGGGGAGTTGCATCCTCAGAGCGCCGTACTCCCACCGCCCAAAGCAGATGCCCGGCTGGTAGCTGATCAGTTCTGTCTGTCAGAGGGACCCAGTGCCAGGGATATTGGGAGCAGGGGTGACCCTTGGCCCCCAACACGGATTCATGCAAAGGCAGAGCCTGGGCATCAGCTTACTGGGGTGAGCCCCACCACCACCTCCACCTGGGCAAGAACGCTGGAGGCTCCGAAGTGGGCCATCGAGAATGGAGTGCAGAAGAGGGCGGGTGCAACCTGCCCCGCCCCTCCCCCCTCACCCACCTCCCACCCCCTCCCCATCCCTCACCTCTGCCCCCCAGCTGCGCTCACCTCTGTGCGGGAGCGGATCTGCGCTCTCCTTCAGTATCTCCACGTCACCATGCGGTCCATCTGAAAACACTGGAGGGACCTGTTGTTTATGCGTGTGCGGGAGGACAGGTGGGAGCGGCAAGGGGAGGGGAGGGAGAGGTGGGACCTCGGGAAAGGGACGGGGGAGCGGAGAAAGCAGGTGCTAGAGATGGCATATGTTTTTTTTAAATACAAGAGAGTATTTTCCTGACTGTGCCCAGACTTCACCTTGTTCCTTTTTATATATTTGGAGTGGGTGCAGGGGGGAAGGAAGATTTGAATCAGTTTAGCCTGTTCACTTAAAAAGAGCTTCCAAAAATCATCACACAAGATCCACCTTTATATCAATATAATAGGCCAAACTGGTAAGGGGGGAGAGAAAAGGGAGACAAAAGAAGAAACAAACCGGAGTGTTGTTTTGTTACATGTTTCTAATACATTTTCTACAGTTAAAATGCATTACGTTTATTCACAGAAAAATTAATTTAAAATATAAATCCGTTCCATCCATGTCTGAAAGGAAAACTGAAAGTAAATTACAATGTCAGACATGTACTCTTTCCATCTGTGGAACCGTAGCAGTGCGTAGCTCAGGATGAGAGGAAGGGGCCTGAGCGTGGGCTGTGCTAAAAAGTTATTGCTGTGGGACCAGTGGCGCAGGTTTCCAGCACTTAAGGAGGCTGAGGCAGGAGAACCATAAGTTTAAGCTCCACCTGGGCAGCTTAGCAATTTTAGTGAGAACTTGTCTCAAACAAACAATAAAAAGTGTCTCAAGATGTAGCTTAGAGAGAAGGCTCTGTTTTTAATCCCTAGTGGGAAAAAAAAGGCACATCATTAACTGTCACTAATAACAGTTTACAGTGCTGGTTGGACAAATAATGAACCAACTGGAGCGTGAGTGACTATGAGAAACTATGCCTCTACACGTCCTCCAGTTTGCTGGGAGAGTGAATTTATACCTAGAAGAATCTGGATCACTAACCGGGAGGCAGTCTGAGGACCAGGACTTTATTCTTTTGTCCCTACGGCATTATTCAGCACAGAGCCTCAAGGACTCCATAAATATTTGTTGATTGAATGAAAACACATCTCTTATGCATTCTATTATCAACATGTCAGAGTCTGACTTTCTTCTTAGGGAGACTGTCCAGTACAGGACCGTTCAGATGGAGTTTGCCTCAGTTACAAAGGTCATGTGTGTTACCTTCACTTTCACAGGAGAGAGGTGGACAGCATTCTGTCCCAGGGTCTGTAGGAAGTTTGCATCCATGCGGTTGCTCTTGGTAGCCTGATGCACCAAGAACTTCTGGGTGACCTGTAGTGATCTGCGTGATCACCCCACTGTATTTCTCAAAGCCTGAGTCAAAGATGAGCTGGCCACCTGACCCAGGAACTGAGTAGCGGAAGCATGGGATGATGGGGCCAGGAGTGCCGCAGCTCACATGAGACAGAGAGGCCAGCTGCTGAATCAGCTCTGGCAGGGACCTGTGAAGCTGCTGCTGAACCTACTTCGAGGCAGTTGTGATATCAGCTCCTACAGACAGGTCTATGTCACATCCTCTGAAGATGAAGATAATAGTCATCTACAGTGACAGGTATCATCCAGCTGTCCATGAACAAAGAACTCCTGGCCAAGCCACAGAAGTGAAAGCTAAGTAATGGTGTATACTGAAGTTTGAGTTTTGCTTGGTACACACTTAAAGCTATCTGATAGCGGGCATAGCTCAGCAGTTAAAGCACTTGCCTAGCAACCACAAGTCCCTGAGTTTGATTCCCCACATAAGCCAAGCGTGGTGGCTCACACTTACAGTACTTGCAAGGCCAAGGCAAAAGGATTACGTTGAGGTCAAGGCCAGCCTGGGCTACATAGTGAGTGCAGGACCAGACTTAACTACATCTATCTGATACAATACATACTGTTCTATACCTTCATCCCTGCAGAGCCTATTCTATCTGTCTGAAATGACTTTTTCCATTCTCCAACTCCAAGCTGATTGACTTAAACTCCTTGACTTAGTCCTCCAAGTAGCAGTTCAAGTGACTGTCCCCTACTCCCAAGTACACTCTGATTCTTGTCCTCACCTCCTCAGGTGATGTTCTTAAGTATTCCCATATGCCCATGGTGGCTTTACTCAAGATTTTCCACCTTCTAGGATTCCACCTAAGAGTAGGTACTATGACGTCTTATCTTCCTGTTGCCTTATGCTGATGTTTATTGAATGCATGACAAATAAGACAGCCTATCAATAAGCCTTGAGACTTGTTTTTTTTTAATTTTCAAAATTGCAAGTAGGCAAAAGAAGTAAATAAACAACTCTTAAGTGCCAAATCTAAGCACCTTATTGTTTTACATGTTCAAAAGCAAGAAAATACAAATGAGTACACATTTAATCAGTCATTTGTGTGGTAGGCAAATGCCATGTAAAAAAACATTTTTGTTTGAGACAGCATCTCATTCTGTAGCCCAGATTGGTCCTAAACTCAGTGCTGGGACTACAGAGCCTCCATGCCCACCTTTACGTGGTGCTGGAGAATCAAGCTCATGGGCTTGTACTTGCTAGGCAAGTGCCTTAACCACTGTGCCATTCTTCAAGCCCCTAGGAACATTTTTAATAAAAAATTAATTTATAAATCAATTTATGGAAGATAAAAAATCAATGTTCAATACCAACTTTAAGTGCCCAAAAAACCTGCCCTGCATCCCCGTTGTTGCTTCACCACCATATCTTTTGCTCCTTGCCTTTTGGTGGGAACACGAGCTATACAGCTGTCCTGCTTGGGCAAGGACAAACGCCACGACCTGCCTTAAAGGAACCTCTTTCTGTTCAAGTCTGAGTAGAAGGAAAACCAGCTTCCTGGAAACTCTCTGACATGTGAGCAGAACACAGCGAAGCTGGTATCTTGAGCAGGAAGCCAGCCTCTTCTACTTCTGCTGACATATCTGAATGATAAGCTTCACATTTCTCTCATGTGTGCCCAAACAATTTTCCTTTCTCTTCTTCTTTCCAAACCACCTCAACATGAGGAAAATTTGGCAAGCTAGCCTTTCTCCCATCTTTAAAATATGGCTCCCCCAGGGTTTTTGCTTGACTTTGTCTTGCTCGTCACCATGTACGGCCAGTCTCTGTGGCAGCGGACAATACTCTCTGGGGAAACTATCTGCCAAACACGATTCCTAATCATGTCTTCCGAGCTAGCACTCATTTTTCCTCTTCATTTAGACTTTGTTTTCTGTTTTGTTCTTGCTTCTTCACTTTTAAAAGCAGGGTTTCACTGGCCAGTGCCTTCTGCCTCTGCTCCTGATCCCGACCAACTGCCACCCTAAGGGTCTATGACAGTAACATCTATTTTATACTGATAGAGTTCTGCTCCTGGATCCACACTCCTCTTGATATTTTCAAGTGATACATCTTAACTCTTGTTAGACTTTGCATTAGAAGTCCTACAGAGACTGGAGAACCAATGCAAATTCTCATACCTCATGGACCTGGTTTTAATTTGTACTGGCTATGAGAACCAGCAGTCCCTCGTGGCATCAAAAAGATCCTCTGTCTTCAAACTTTCATGTGGGCATAGAGAGATTTTGAAGACAAGATTTTCTTCTATTTGTAATAGTGTTCTAATGGCTGGAGAGGATTTATTCAAAGGTTAGAGGATGTACTCCTATAAACAGGATTCTGCTGGGGAATCTTTGAATAATATACAGTTGTATCTGAGGCCTTATGACCTATGGACGAGCCCTGTGGAATTGGTTTTAAAATTTCATAAAGAGGCTGGAGGAATCACACAGCAGTTAGAGCACTGGCCTAGCAAGTGGAAGGTCCTGAGTTTAATCCCAAGCACGATATAAGCAGGGATGGTGGTGCACACCTATAACCCCAGCACTCAAGAGACTGAAGCAGAACTGCTGTGAGTTCTGGACCAACAAGGACTATAGTCAAAAAAGTATAGAGTCGAGCTTGCTGAACTTGCTGAGCTTGGTGGTACAGGCTTGGAATCCAGCACTCTAAAAGTCTGAAGCGGAACATTGGAAGTTCAAGCCCAGCCTGGGCAACTTAGTGACTCATTGAGAGCCTGATTCAAAATAAATATAGGCTGGGTGTATAACATAATGAAAAGACCCCTGAGTTGGATCATTGCTACTACCAGAAAATAAAGTCATTTGCTTAAATATGTTTTTAGAAGGCTCATCTCATTGGCTTTTCTCCTGGCGATAAATAGCTAAAAACCAATGAGAATGATCCAGAATTTTATCCATAATATGGTCCCCATCCACGGAGAACTGACGGTCCACTGGAAAAGAAAAAGTATTTTCTGCATCAAAAGTGGCTTGGAGGCAGCTTTCTTGGTGCTCACTTTCTTTCTCCATTTTCTTTCATCTTCAGTGATTTTAGGGAATATCAGTTGTTTAGCAGTGACAGAATCTTTAGCGTGATCACACCATCCTGGGCACGTACGGGTTCACTCATATTTTTTAAATATGCTTATTAGAAGATGTTAGACCAATGACCTTGTTCACTTCAGACCCAAGCCCATGATGCCTGACATCTTTAGATTTTGATGTTCTTTTCCCCAATCTAGAAATAAAAGTGCAGCTACACGGGACTATTTTCAGGAGGCTTTTTTTCCCCAGTGTATAAAAGGGAAGAGACAAACTTGTATTTGGATTTAAACCACTTTTAGAGGTAGCTCCTGAAGGAAGGAGGGACAACTCACAGATGAGCACTACAGAAAGGGCTAGGTGGGGTCCTCCAGCCGGGGAGCCCCCAGGGCGAGAGCCCCACTTGGTTACCGGCTACGGGTACAGCTAGCCCTGAGCTCCTCCTAAGCTCCAGCTCACGGCAAGTGCACTCTTGCAGGAGGTGCCCACCTCAGCCCTTCGTAGTCATGCCTCACTGCGTGCTCGGTATCCGATG